>OZ020518.1:23263385-23490367 GCA_963971425.1 Bryoerythrophyllum caledonicum
AAGAAGAAGAAGAAGAAAGAAGAAGAAGAAGAAGAAGAAGAAGAAGAAGAAGAAGAAGAAGAAGAAGAAGAGAAGAAGAAGAAGAAGAAGAAGAAGAAGAAGAAGAAGAAGAAGAAGAAGAAGAAGAAGAAGAAGAAGAAGAAGAAGAAGAAGAAGAAGAAGAAGAAGAAGAAGAAGAAGAAGAAGAAGAAGAAGAAGAAGAAGAAGAAGAAGAAGAAGAAGAAGAAGAAGAAGAAGAAGAAGAAGAAGAAGAAGAAGAAGAAGAAGAAGAAGAAGAAGAAGAAGAAGAAGAAGAAGAAGAAGAAGAAGAAGAAGAAGAAGAAGAAGAAGAAGAAGAAGAAGAAGAAGAAGAAGAAGAAGAAGAAGAAGAAGAAGAAGAAGAAGAAGAAGAAGAAGGCCAGTCCTTGAAGGGGCCGACGTGGATAAAGTGTCTGATTCTTCCACCACTAAGACCATGCCCACCAGACAAGGAATTAGTAGTATGGAACTACTTCCCTCTCTCGAGGGTAGACACTATGTACACCCCAAACATACTCTTTATTCATGCTAGTTTGATGGGTAAGGAATGTGTGTAAATTGGTGTCACGTGCATTTTTTGGACGAGGGGATGTGGACAAAACCTGCCCCTTTGTTTATTTATTTTTGTGTGGACATTCAAAAAATAAGAACCTCCCATTGGGGTTTAATTTATCTAGTAGAGCTTCCAAAGTAATTTGGGACCGCAAGCCTCAAATTTGAAGTTTGAAGTTACCGTGGATTGGTAGTGAAAACTGTGGATTTTGGAGGGTGTACTACTTTAACCATCAATAGATTCTTGCAAGATTTTTTTTACTTTGAATTAGAGTGGTTCACATGTGCATTAGCTTGATAGCTTTGCATTGATATATCATATGTCATGAAAATATTTATACACAATTGTTGGTGATTTTTTATTTATTTTTCAATTTGATTGTATACAAAAATGTTCCAACCTTAAACAAATTGAAACGGAAGTTTTGTATGTGAGGAGAGAGATCAACAATCACAAAACAATGAAGTTCAATCAAAATCTAAGATCAAAATCAATGTGCATATTTCACACAATATGTGACATGGTATTCACTATATTCACTGTATTTTAGTGTATTTGATGTATTTTGTATTGTATTCCAAGAGTTGTGTAAATCCAAATCATGATCTGGTTTGCTGGAGAGTGTTCATGTAATGTGCGCACTAATCTAAACCTCACATTTTGAAGCCTAATTCCTCATGGATTTCATGCAAATTGAGTTTTAGTACCTCTGGAGTCCCATTTCGGGCTTCTTGGGAGGTAAAGGGTTAAGGTGCTTAGTAGTAGGTTAGATAATTACACGGTTCACTTTTTTTAAGGTTAGATAATTACACGGTTCACTTTTTTTAAGGTTAGAAGATAGTATATACTATCTAGTTCTTTGACATATTTTGTTTTACTATATTTAACAAACACTTGATCCATGGAAGTCTGCATGCTTCCATTAGTTTATATGTTCAATATATATTAGTATGTTTCTTCATTTCTTCTTGTCTCTTCATAAAAATAGAATGTGAGAATAGGTGGAACTAACGATCAATGAGGTTTATGTGTCCATAATCTTGAATTGAATGTATTGTAATATATAACTACTATAGCTAGATGGATCAAAGTATTGATTTAAAAGAAAATCATATACTTTAGGAGGGAATTTTATTTGACGTTGATGAAATAGTTATTGCATCTAAAGCAATTTTTATGTAAGGCCAAATATCTTGAGATAACATACTATGTTCTTCAACTAACATTGAGATTTTGTACACAAATAACCAATATATTAAAGTGATTCTAAAAGTCCTTTCAAAATAGTAAAGTGAAGAAAAAGAAAAGGTGAAATTTAAACATAAGAATAAATAGAGCATAATTTAGAGATTATATGCTCGCTTTTCCATACCATTGAAAAGCAAGAGTAGTAATCGCAATCAATGTTATTGAGTCCTATCCAATGCCAGCTAGAGCTATTCTACAATAATCCAACTTCCCAAAGAGTCGACCAGTAGTTCCTCCACTCCTCTCTCAAACCAAGTCATAAGTCATAAGATAAGGGGTGACAAAGCTATCCACTCCTTCTCACATTTAAAAGATGTAGAAAACTTAGACTGTTGTGGAAAGGAGAGTCAACCCTTTAGTGCCTAGAAAACCCAAATGTGGTCTTTGGATATGTTACACATGAATTTGTAGCAAATCGCAAGGAGTTAGCTTGTAAAACTTGAAGTTATTAGTGCATTTGATATACACAAGTTATTAGTGTATTTGATCTACATTGCAAATCATATAAAGTATGCTAAAATACAATGAATATCTATAAATACCATGCCACATACTATATTGTATTTCATATACATGGACAATGATTATGGTCTTAAACTTTGATCAAAGTTTGTCTTTAAGACACTCTTCATCTTTTTGTGATTGTTGATATCTTTCATCATATCTTTCATCACAACTTTTGTGTTAACCCCAAAAATACCAAGCCATTTTCAAACCAAAAACACTTCAAAACTGCTCATTCCATTGCAGATAGTAGGGAAGAAAACCAAATTTTTTATATCAAATTTTAATCATAGGATCTAAATTAAGACTTCCTTGAATAACATACTCACAAAATTTCATAAACCTTGACCGCATGGATTGAAATATTATAGTGTTTGAAGTAGAAAAAGGGTTCATTTTCTTCCTTGCGTTTAGTGGATCAGTATAATGATCAACAAACTTTTACTCCACTTGGTTCCCAACTGCACTACACAAGGTCTAAATTGATTACCACCATGTTAAGCATGTTATTAGTTCCTTGAAAACCAATTTTTAGAGGTAAAGAAAGAGTGTAGCATATTCAAAAAAATTGTGCAAGGAGTGGAGGTTCAAAAATTGTCAATTCACGATTTTTTTGGGTGAACTTAAAATGTTTTAGAATGAGAATCCAAATGGTCAATGAAAAGGTTTACACCACACTATGCCATGGGGAAAATAAAAAGTAAAAGATATAAAGATCTCAAAGTTTTATGTGAAAAGGAAGAAGTTTTTTTGGTACCTTGCCCAACAATGTGCGACAATGTGAAAATGTTTGACTTGGATTAATATGCTATTTTTCACTAAAGACAAGAGATTTTTCTATAATATGAAAGGAAATACTATTTTTTGCTATTATTGAAAATCTCACATTCAATTATTGTGGACACATTCGATAATTTCATATTATTGAAAATCTCAAATAATAAATGTTTTTGGAGTTGCCCGATGTGCCCGCTCTCCCCATTTGAACTTCAAAACCCTATAACTTTTTCATTAATTGACGGATTGAGGAAAACAATGGACTCACACGAAGCTTTTAGTAATGTCCATCTACAGTAAAAATTTCAATGAGTAATGTTACAAATTGACACAAGAGCAACGTGTCCGAACCTTCAAGAGTCCCCCGAGGGAACTCTTGATAATTTAGGGGTTAATATGTATGATTGTTGGAACATTTTGGCATACAATCAAGCAGACAAAAGTTTAAAAATCATCAATAGTCATGTATTAATGCTTTCTTCACATGTGATATGCCAATGCCAAGCAATAATCCTAGTGCTCATCTGAATTTCTTTCAATCAATGTATAAATTTTCTTGCAAGAAAGTACCGATTGATAAAGTAATACTATCTATTGAAATACGTTCCTTCACAGCAATCAATAAAAAGGATATGTTCCTTCACATACAGTCCCTGGGAGAATAAGCCGGCCCTATTGCATTCCTGCCGCTCTATCTGTCTCCATAGCATCATTGAAATTGCAGCTGTATTCAGTTTCTGCCAGTGCCTAATTGAGTGGCGTGACGCGACCTCGAAGGCACCAACCATGGTTGATTGTTTCCACGTCCTTTTATTTGAAGGCCCCCACTGGATGATACAAGAATCTAACGTAGGACCACCAAAACCGACCAGCGACCCAATACCGCTCCCTTCTATACCTTTCCTAGATTTCAACAAGGAAATGTAGCTAATATGTACATGACTTATGCATTGACCAATGAATTTAGAAAGGATGTGATGACTAGATTCATTTCCTCCCTGAAATCTAGGAAGGGTGTAGATGAGTGGTTAGACAAAAGCAAATGTACCCTCTCCCTAAATAACGTTCTACGTTATAGAATTAGATATTAGGTAGGACAACCCAAAACCGACTAGTGATCCACCAATGCTGCCTTCTATATCCTTCTTAGATTCTATGGAGGAATGTAGTTGATCTTTACATGACTAATGCATTGACCAATGAATTTATAAGTGATGTGATGATTGGTTACAGTATCTCCCTAGTTTTAGGAAGGTCGCATGTCGTCGGTCGGTTTTAAGTTGTATTTTGCAGAATATCATCTAGGGAAAGGGTACATTTTGCTTTTGTACGGCCACTGGTCTGACGTGGGCCACATTCATTTGGGGAGTGTGGGTTTTGTTTTTTGTTGGACGGTTGTTCCACTGCAAGAGTATAGAACCAATATTTTCATCAATGACCAAGCTATCTACAAGAAATTTAAGTTTACTAAGTATGATTGTTCAGCCGTCCAAGTCCACTACAGTACTGTAGGTATTATATTGTTCTTTACTTTATTCTAAAAATACTTGCTCGTGATCTCGTCTTACTGTTGCTTTGTGTCAATGATTGGAGCAAACATCTCATTTTTATATGTGATGAAATAAGAACCACCTTGGAAAGTAGTACTGTATGGATTTTTTTGTTTTGTTTGAGGGGATCAAACTAAAATTACATATTCAGCCTTTGTTTTTTGTGGTTTTTTGAAAAGTATGAAATTATTGTAAGAGATTAGTGGAAATAAAACCATGAACGTGATATTTAAAGAAAAAGTTATTAAATTATTTTTTAAGACTTTAGCGCCATTCAAACAATCATGTAACATTTTTCTATTGCTTGCACCTAATAATGTCTTTTTCTTAATCCTGAAAGGCCCAAGACGTTTTAGAGGAATCTCTACCATTTGATTATAATTTGCCAAGATATACTTTTTGGAAATGTAATCTTAAGATATTCTTCTAAGATTGTATGAAGATGACGTGGTTGAAATTTTGTGAATTATGACCATACGAATTGAAAGATAATTAGAGTCAAAGTGAAAATTGTTGTACCATGTAGGTACACTTGGGCCTTTTAGTGCCAAGGCAAATTGACCCCCTTGCTGGGACTTACCCGAGGGGGTCACGAGGTGGTGGGGCCAAACCTGGCCCCTATTTTGTTTTTGGATGGTGCCCTATTTATAGCAAGGAAGAGGCCTCCGGAGTAAACAATGGCCGTAGGCCTCAAATTTGTCAAAAAAACCTATGGACCTTTCAAAATAAGAGGGCCAAGAAAATGACCCCATACAACCAAGATGGAGCCCACCTCAGGTAAGTCCCAACGAGGGGGTTAATTCGCCCTAGCTGGCCTTTCAGGGGTGAAATTTTTAGGGCAAAAATTTCTATGGGCAAAGATTTCCTTCCATAAGTAGTGAAGGTTTTTTGTGCCTTTATGCATAGTGCAAGAAATACTTTCTATTCTAAATTTCTTAACATAAGAGTAAGAAGTTTAATTTTTTATTATAAAATTTCAATAAATTTTTTTTGATATCTTAATTGAATTGAGATTTGATTAACTCTTATAATTTCTTGACTATTTTTCATTTGGAACACTTCAAAACTCCTGAATTTAGTGCAAAGAGTGAAAAAAATGAGCATTTCCATCTTCAACCGTAAGATCTTACACCATACCACTAATAGCACATGCTTTTAAAACATACATAATCTTTGATTGCACGGATTGAAAGATTATACACAGAGTTTTAAATGAAAAGGTTTTTTATTGGACCTTGTGTGCATTTATATGATTAACTCCTACATGACCAAGTGTTCGAAAATGGACTTTTTGAAGATTTGGTTAGGTTTGCCAACATAGTGCCTACCACCATAGTCCACCCAACTATGATTAGGAGTCTTAAGACCTTGTTGTAAGGATATCTAAAAAGCCCTTGGAGAGATGACATGTCGGCTGTCTGTAGGGCACTTATTGTTGGGAAACACTTAGTGTAGAAAAGTATTTACCCTCAAAAGAGAGCAGAAGAACTCTAGTCTCCGAGAGGAGCCGGCATGAATAAAGCGTGTGTTGGTTCCACCACTAAGTCCATGTCCACCGGACATGAATTAGTAGTATGGAACTACTTACCCTCTCAAGGGTAGACACTATGTATCACGTAACAAGTAACCAAGAACAAAAAATTAAAAACATATATTTAACAAAATCTGGATAAAACAATCAATTGTGGACCAAAATAAATACTTGCAACGACCAAATACACCTACTAGATTGTCAAAAAATATGCAAGTATGGGTGAAGTTATAAAAGATATTTAGAATTTGCAAAGAATTGTTAAAATTCTGAAGGTAATTCTGAAGGTTCCTTATCTTCTCGGGGGGTGGCCGACTATGAGGATGCGGCGATGACCTTGACTCTCCATCTTCAGCCTCAATAGTCATGTATTGAACCACGACGATGAGGTAGGAGGGTGTCGGAGTTTGAAACTTCCACTTGGTTGCCCCTACCAAAAAAATTAGTTAAATTGTGATTTTTAGTTTAGATAACCGGCAAAGTAGTCAGTGTTGCATAAAATTAGATTGCATAGCAAATAGTGAAAGTAGGAAAATGCTAAATGAGTTAATTAGTGTTATAGTGGTGATAAATTCCGGTCTTGAACCAACCAATTTTTATGCCCAGAAAAACTAAAAGAAAGTGTCTGGGAAAATCTTCGGGACAAAGGTCCGAATTGCCACTTAGGGTTAAATTAGCTAGTCAAGTTTTCATTAAGTAGATAGACTATTTGTTAGTTTTTCTTCCTAGTTTAATTATTTAATAGGTTTCCTTTCTAGTTTATTTGTTTGTTGAAAATTTCAATTCTTATTCAAAAGAATGGGAATTAAATTTTATATGAAAAAAAAGATAAAAAGGAGAAAAAGAAAAAGTTTTTTTTGGCTAATACCCGGACATAATCCAGATATCAATCGGGTACCGGGTGACCGCCCGGGTATCCGAGAGAAACCCGGGAGAACCCGAGTACCGGGCAGAGCCCAGGTACTGACAGCTAGGGTCTTGGCTGCTCGGGTACCGGAAGACGACATACCGCGACAAAAACGACCAGACCGCCGCGAGGAGACATGCCGCACATCAACGACAAAAAGGAGAAGAGAAGAAGAGAAGAGGAGGAGAAGAAGACAAACCGCGAGGAGCAAGGAAAAGAAAAGATGGCGGTGACCTAGAGGACGATGACGGCCATCACAAAGAGGAGGGTTTTTGAAGAAGAGTGGTAGCCACGTAGAAGAAGCATAGGGTTTGAAGTTGCAAACTAGGGTTTGTGAAAGATTGCGGCGGAGGGGTTTTAGACATAACGGAGGTGGCGATTACTAGGCGTGGAAGCGGTGCAAGGAGGTTCACGACGGCGGCGAGAAGATTCAGAGACTAAACTACAATTGCGAGGAGGTTGCGGGTGCAACAAGGAGGTGGCAAGAATTATGAACAAGGTGCTTCTTGCCAATTGATGGGTTTTTCTTGTTTGTAGAATATCCTTGTTTGAAAGTTCTCTTCTTTCACTCGTTTCTCTCATTTTACTTTCCCCGGGATGAATTCCGGTTGTACTTCTTTATGATCTCTTTTGCTTGAGTGGTCAATTGTTATTTTTTTTCGTCTAGTTGTGTTTCAATATATGTGAGATGCCTACATCCACATTAATCTAGAAAATTGTTTCGGAGAAAAGTACACCGGTTGTCCGGTATACTTGTGATTTCTGGGCGGACGAGAAATTGTGATAAGTCTAGTAGGGTGATTGGTGAAAGTACCGGCAGATCCCGGAGTTAGTCCATCCCGGACGACATGACTCCACCGGTAACACTAACGCTTTCTAAGATTGATCCGAACAAATAGGAAGGGACTGAGAAAGGGGGACAGCTGGAAGAAGACCTCATCCGGATGGGCTGCATGGGATTATGCGAGAAACCTTGGGTGGGTTGTCACACACTACGGTCGACCCCCTGGCCGTTTTTGGTTTTCCTGTACAAACATTACGACGAGTACAATATGTATGGAATTATGAATCTCTAATATGCCGGCAAGTTTGTTTAAACTTGGAAAATTGTGCACGTCCTGCACAATTTGTATTAGTCATATCTACTGACAACTGACCACTTTTTTCCTTTCATATGATTTTTGCAAAAAAAATGTACTCTCTTCTTACTGTTTGTACATTCTTTGTACAGTTGAACATTTTTCATACAGAATGTATGCTCTTCGTTAGATTTAGTGCTCTAGCCACCTTGATTTTGGGTCTACGCTTGTAGAGACGACTTGTTTAGAGATGAAGGCAATGTGCTCGACGTTTAGGGCAGTGTGTTTGAGGTGTTCCGGATTGTAAGCGAGTTTAGGTAACGAATTGTACAGAGATGATGGCAATGTACATGAGATTGATGGCGGTTTGGGGTGAAGTGTTGACAGCGGTAGACTAGTATTTCTTTGTTGTTTAGAGTATATGGTTGTCAGTATTAAGGACAATGGAAAATAGCCGTGTTGTAGATAAATGTGTGGATCAAAAAGGAAAGGTCCTCATGCAAGGGTTGAGGAATACATTGCATCTAGAGAAAGTATGAGAGATGGGGAAGCAAAGAGACAACAAAAACGTTGGCAGGTGCGAAAGGAGAGAGTAGAAGAGGGAAGATTGCTTGCCACTACCTCTGAGAATGGAGAAGAAGGTAGTGAGTTGTCTTCACGTGAAGTATATCATGTGGTATCCAAGATCGTGAATTTTTTCACAACTAAGATGCAAGCTTTTTCTACCGCCTCTTTAAGGCTGAAGATCATGGAGTGTTTTTTGGAGGATGAGCGCATCAGGTCATTCCTTCCAAAGTATTACCCTTGTAATCAAAATGCGATGGTTCAATTTTAATTTTTGGAGAACTATCAAAAAGAGATAGAGGCCGTTAAGGGTGTTCAATCAGCATAGAAGCTTTGCTAGGAAGGTTGTTCTTCTAGATGCAGCTGTATCTTTAGATGTAACAAACATAAAAGCTTTGTCTAGGATTTTAAAGGTGAATCCATATAACTTAAGGGTAGCATCACAACGCAAGTGTACGTGTTTGGGCAACATGCCTTTTGTATTAGCAAGTCAAAAGAAGAGGCCAGGTATGTATGAAGAAATGAGAGACATCGTTGTAAAATGGTGGACTAAAGAAACTCGCGTAAATCCCAACAAAAAGGAGATCGATCAAAAGTGGATAAGTCCGAAGACCTATACAAAACATTGCACCCACTACTTGCTTGAAACTCAGGTACGTATATTTTCCATGCTTTAGTACATTCTATATGGTTTTCATATGTTTGGTGCCAAATCTTGTAATTAAAAGTCTACTGCATTATATCTTCTTTTCACTATATTATGTATTTTTTTTTATACCTTTCAGTACATTATGTATCAATTTTGTGTCATTTGTATCAATATTGTTCATAGTTTCATATCTTCTTATAGTTTCTATACTTGTATGGAGACGACATTCTACAACAGATTTGTGGAAGCCCATCTTGATGTTGTAATCAAAATGAGAGCATTTGAAAAATTGAAGCCATATTTTGTTAGAGCCTGTTATGAGAGGAATGTATGTTGCTATCGCTACCATGTTGAAATTGACATGCTTAGAGAAGGGTTCAGTAGAATTTGAGATACAAGAAAAGGACTCTACTTTCTTAATAATTGTAAGTGTATGTGTGAAGTTTGTCATACTCAAATAGAAGGGGAAAATTGTCAAGCCCATTTGAGGACATATGGTGGAATAACATTGCTTTGGCAAGAAATTGTTTGTTCAAAATCGGAGAATGAGGAGTGGCATGCACTATCATGTGATGTGGGTATATGCATAGATTTCGGTATTTTAAAGTTGGCAATTTGTCCTAAAAAATCTTCAACATCAACACTTGTTACATGGAAGTGTTTTGAGAATGAAGTTATTGGACTCACTTAGCAGGGAAAGCCACGGATGAGGATTGTAGAAGCATACAAGGAGACTTCTATCATAGTGTTTTTTGAATACTTGAAGTCCAAATTACCCGAATTTGTCAGCCATAACTTCATTGCAAGGTGGCACGATGACCATTGCAAGCGGTCAATGCAATGCATGGATGAAGGCATGATTTTATCACATATTGATTATGACAAGAATTATACTTTTGAGATTCAAAACCAAATACAAAGCATGTATTGGTGTTCAACTCAAATTACTATTCTAGTGCATATTACTTACATAATAAATGGGAATGGAGAAATTGTAAAGGATTCTCATTTTTACATATCAGATGATAAGAAGCATGATTCTCTCTTTGTTCAGCATTGTTTGATGTAGCACTAGCAATGGCTATAAACGCAAGGTATGTTTACAATATTCTTTCTTTCATTTCAGTGAAGTATATAGTGTAATATGTACGAATGAATGAATAGTATGAACTACACTGTACCATATGCACTCGAATGTATTATGTATACGAGATTGTACCTAATTCTTTAAAAACACACAAATTGTACGATATGTATTGAATTAAACAACTATTTTATATGTTGTGGTCATTAATCTATTTTTGTATTAGTAGGTATTTGTCCCAAATACCATGTTGTATGGTTCGACGGATGTGCAAGCCAATTCAAAGGTGCTCAAGCCATATACTTTGATGCAAGGTATCTTGGCCTCACAAGTGGTTGCACCATGAATTGGAATTTTTTTGGCATCGGCCATGGAAAGGGGGAGTGGAATGGTGCAAGTGCTGTTGTCAAGCGTGCTTTACGCCAATCTCAACTACATGACACATGGAGAAGGATGTAGAATGCGCACGATGCAGTTTGTTTTCTCAATGAGACAATGAGTGGACAAGTCGATACAAATTTTGAGAAGACGGGATCAAAGAAGTGCATAGGCATTTTTGGGAAATTCCCAAAGATTGCATGAGGGAATGCAGTTTTGACTGCGAGACAGTAAAAGGCTCTCAGGATCTTCATTCAATGTACTCATTTTCTATTGCTGATCGAACCTTATCGTTTGTCCGAAAATTATCATGCTTTTGTGCATGTTGCTTTGACGTTGATTGCACTAACTGTGTTAATAAATCTCATGTGGAGGGTTGGGACTTGGTGAAATTGAAACCATATAACCATAGTGAAGTACGAGAGCTTGTGCTTGATTGCGTGGATCAAGCAGAAGATGCCTTTGAAGAGGAGGTTCTGGAGGGTGAAGAAATTGCCGACCTCATTCACCCAGGTGACAACTTTGATGTCCTTGCTATGGAAGGAAACGCCGAAGGAGTTGATTTTATATTCTCCAATGCTCCTAGCCAAAGCACCAAGTCACTTCGGAATTCACATGCCCATGGGACCCAAATTATGAAGTTAGAGATTTTGTTGTACAAGGTACTTACTACCAAAAGTGGAACAATGGCTATGTGTATCTTGGCAACTCTCAACCTGCGCATGTTGATGCCCATCTTATTGTGCATTATAAATTTGCTATGATTCCAAAAGTGGATAGACGCAAAGTTGGAGAGGTTACTTACAGCTTGAGTCAAGACAACATTGCTACCATTTGGGCTGTATTTGACAGATTAAGAGAGGATGAGAATTAGGATGACACAATGTTTAATGGTTCATGAACATTTTCTTTACTACATTGTTTAACTTAGCATGTATTGCTTCAAGTATTGGTTGTATCGTATAGCATGTTTTTCACTATATAGTTTGTACCACTACTATATTGATTGTACAACTTGTACAACTAATACGGTTTGTATCATTGAGAGCATGGAAAGTTTGGACACTTTCCATTATCCCATATCAACTGCCACTTTGGAAATGGAGTCATATGTAGGAGAGGACAACACCTATTGCTGTCAAATAACCAGGGGAGCCATTGGGTGACTTGGTCGAGTCGGCTTTGTAAGCTAGATCAAGGTGGACTTGAAAGTTGTCGTGGCAGCCCCCGTTGGCACCTTTCAACTACCCACCTCACGTGGTATTCGATCTGTACTTGATCCGTCATACCACAATTCTCATATCGTGGGGTTTTGGTGATGTGCCATGCGCAAGTCTTTTGATATTTTCTCTATTTCATTTAACAATATATTTTTAAATTTTTTTGTGAGCATAGATATATTTAACAATACATAAAAATGCTATACCCCATGTTATTCTCTATACCCTTTTTTGAGTTTTCTCTACTTCACTTTGTAATGATAAAAATAAATTGTTATTTTTTCTTATATATTTATGTGAGCACATTTATTAAAAAAAATACATTACAATAATTATAATTATGAAGAGGTTTGAAAATATATTAATTAGTACATAATGAATGTTTTAGCACTTTGTACTTTGTTTCTTGACTTTGTACACTATTGTTTCATCCTCATTTCTTTTTTTATTCCAAACACATTGTATACACTAAAATACTTTACAACGTGTGAAATTTATGAAGCTTTTTATTAAATCTATATCTTCCTATCAGAATCTTATTGTTTCCAACGGGGTATGATAACTTCACTCAACTATACTTGTCCTTGTAATTGTATCTATAATTGTAACATAACTTAACATGACACAAGTGAAAGTGCTAAAGGAAAATTACCAGAGTAAAGTAATTAATGCTTCTCAAAGCATAGAAACATAATAGTCCAAACATCATATTAAAAGAATTAGATCTATGGTCAATTTATGTTTTATTTATCAAACAATAATCCTTATTTAATTAAAGTATGAGTATAAAGAATACACTAAAATTCATTACATCATTTGTAATGTATGTAAAGGTCTATACATATATATTTAACAATTGATACATATAAAAAATATTTATCCAATATTAGTGTTTTTTTCCAAGTTCTTTTTTTACCCTTTTCTCTACATCACCTTGTAGTATTATAAAGAAAATGTTCTTTTTCCTTTTATATTCATGTGAGCACGTCTATTTAAAACAACAAATTACACAATTAGTATTATGTAGAGGTTTCAAAATACATTTATAAGAACACTAGAGTGTTACCCGTGGCCTTCGGACACAACATTTTTTTGTGTTGAGTCCCCACCTTGTCCCGTCCCCCGTCCCCTGTCCCCCGTCCCCCGTCCCCCGTCCTCCGTCCCCCGTCCCCCGTCCCCCGTCCTCCGTCCCCGTCCCCGCCCCCATCCCCATCCCCATCCTCGTCCCCGTCCCCGTCCTCGTCCATGTCCCCGTCCCCGTCCCGTCCCCGTCCCCGTCCTTTTAACCAAAACCCTAACTTTTAGCTGTTCATTTTATCCAAAATCCTAACTTTTAGCTTTTCATCCAAAAGTGTTTTTCATCGACGCGTTCATCCATTTGACGTATTTCTCATCCTGTATTATATTATAGATATACTAGAGTGTTACCCGTGTCCTCCGGACACAACATTTTTTTGTATTGAGTCCCCACCTTCCCGTCCCCTAGCCCTTTCCCTCCAATCCATTGTCCCCCCGTCCTTGTCCCCTTGTCCCCCGTCCCCGTCTCCATCTCCCCCCGTCCTCCGTCCCCTTCCCCGTTTCCGTCCCTATCCCCGTCCTTGTCTCCGTCCCCGTCCTTGTCTCCGTCCCCGTCACGTCCTTTTATCCAAAACCCTAACTTTTAGCTTTTAGCTTTTCATTTTATCAAAAATCCTAACTTTTAGCTTTTAGCTTTTCATTTTATCCAAAATCCTAACTTTTAGCTTTTCATCCAAAAGCATTTTTCATTCGATGCGTTCATCCATTGACACATCATTTTTCATCTACGCGTTCATCCATTCAACACATTCTTCATCCTGAATTCTTTTATAGATATAGACTAGTAGGGTACCCGTGTCCTCCGGACACAACATTTTTTTGTGTTGAGTCCCCACTTCCCCGTCTCCTAGCCCTTTCCCTCCAATCCATCGTCCCCCCCGTCCTTGTCCCCTTGTCCCCCGTCCCCGTCCCCATCCCCACCCCGTCCTTTTATCCAAAACCCTAACTTTTAGCTTTTCATTTTATCCAAAACCCTAACTTTTAGCTTTTAAGCTCATGCGGTCACACGGGCCATGAAGTCAAGAGGTTTGCAATTGCATCATTCTCAATTCATGCTTGATTACCCTCATCTCTTAACTTGGTTGACCGCCCATGTACCCATTCATTCTATCAGTTGTTGCCTGTTCTTACAGTTTCCTTAGGTCTTTTGTCATGAGCTTCTGCCTACTAATTGAATTTTCCCCCCTAGGTCTCATTTATGGTAGTCGTAGAAAGATATTCCGTGTTAGTTTCTAGTCGTGAGTCTTCATACCCTAACCCAATCAAGGATGGTTTCCATTTCTTGTACCTTACCAGGAAGAGTAAACCTAAGGCAGGACGCAAGGGTGCACCCGTACCTTCGAACGCACCCAACGGAACTCAAGAGTGCAGCTCCAACAGTTCTTGCACAAAATTTTGCGCAAGCTCACATACAGAACGTCCATCAAGGTAGTATTCCGGCATCTCATTCCGCTTCCATGCAACATTCGACCTACACCGAGCCGGCGGTCTCTCTCTCTCGATACCCTGCCCCAGAGCCAACAGTACCACATGGAAGGAGTCATCACGAAGGATTGCTCTCCGATCCACAACCGAGTTTCCATAGTCACTTCACAGTTTATAATGAGTTTTGTCTCTTGAAGTGGATTGATCGTGTGATGTTTTGCGCAGGTTTGGAAGACAAGCTGCAGCTGCAGCAAACAATGCAAATCAGGAACTCATGAGGCACGATGGAAACCACTCCAAGAAAGTATGCCTTGGCCGATTCAGCTTGCAGAAAACCATCCAGAAACCGTAAAATCTTCAGGCGTGGACTAAGTTGTTCAAGCCAGGGTTAGAGCTCAGTTTCGAAAGCCAACTCCAGTGCAAGTACGTACCGTTGAAAAAGTGAGGACCCCACCACACAGGCCAAGAAGTTCAACTTCATCTACGCCATTTGCTTCCTCCTCGCGGTGTACCTTCTCTTCACCATCATGGTCCAAGACTCTACCGCGAAGAGCACCAACATGGACCGCGTCTTCGCCGTCGAGCTACTGGCCCTCCTCGCACTCCTGCTCCCGCTCGTGCTCGTGCTCGGGGAGCAAACCCTAACTGCGACCAAAAGCTCACAGAAATTCATCCAAAAGCTTTGTTTTCATCCACGGAGCTCATTTATCATCTACGCGTTCATCCATTCGGTGCGCTCATTTCATCCAAGATTATTTTATAATAAGAGATAGATAGACTAGAGTGTTACCCGTCTCCTCCGGACACAACATTTTTTTGTGTTGAGTCCCCACCTCCCCGTCCTTTTTTTGTGTTGAGTCCCCACCTCCCCGTCCCCTAGCCCTTTCCCTCCAATCCATCGTCCCCCCGTCTTTGTCCCCTTGTCCCCCGTCCCCGTCCCCGTCCCCGCCCCGTCCTTTTATCCAAGACCCTGACTTTTAGCTTTTCATCCAAATGCGTTTTTCATCTACGCCTTAATCCATTTGATGCTCATTTTTCATCTACGCGTTCATCCATTCGACGGATTTCTCATCCTGTATTCTTTTATAGATATAGATAAAGAAAGTCTTAGCCCTTTGTACTTTGATTCTTCACTTCGCAATGTTGTTCCATCTATGTTCCCATTATATTGATATAAGATATTAATAAACTCTTACTTTTTGTCAGGCAAAACTTATCCATGTATTTGGAAAATTTGATTCTTTTACTTTGGTTCTTTTACCAACAAGTTTCATGCTTTTGTATGTTTAATTCTTTTACTTTCGTACTTTTACTAACAAGTTTCTATATATTTGGAAGATTTGGTTCTTTTACTTATTTATAGCATGCTCATATATGTTATTAAAATTTATATACTTTGACCTTAATACCTTGACTTTATATACTATTTACAATTGCAACCCGGGGTATCACAACGGAATTTGACGCGGACTATGTCACCACTTAGTATATGTGTATGTGATGGCTATGACAGAGGTATATTATAGGATATCATGGTAGTATATTACGGGATATAGGGGATTTTGTAGGATATCATGAGTGTATCAAAGGGATATAAGGTATCACAATCCCTATTGGATCAGCTTTTCGCAAGAACCTAGAATTTGCCTTGTTTGTCAATCACTACTTTCGGACCTTGGTCATTGTTGAGATACCTCTAAGAAGTGTAAAGAGATTATTTTTCTTCTTTCTCTTGCAATGCGTGTGTTTTTGTTCCAGTTTGCGTTCTTTCGCAATGTCTTACCTTCCGTTTCAACTAGTCTAAACAACTCTAGACTTGTTTAGAAACTCATCACTTCCTACTTCCTATTGTACACCGCTCGATTTGTATCTGTAGCAATGTCTTACCTTCCATTCAAAAACTCTAGACTTGTTCAGAAACTCATCACTTCTTACTTCCCATTGTGCATCGCTCGTCCTGTATCTGCGAATACAACAACTGATGGGTATGTTTCTGAAACCCCTGAATATCAGTGTGGCAATAGTGCCTTTTATCTAAGACTTCGTAATACTATAGATAGCTCTCCTAGTCGAGCCATTAGGAGCAGTGGGGCATTGTTTGGGCACATTGTGATAGAAGATGCGGAAATCCTTCATCATTCTCCTACCACCACACGTGAATGAGCCAATTAGAGGATGTGAAGGTTTGTCTTTGCAATTTTTTCCAATTTCATTACGCAAGAATTTATGGTTGATACAAATACTGTACAATATGTACCATTTTGTACTCGAGGTCGATTTTTTTTGGTTTTGTTTGTACTAATTGTAAAGATTATACATGTCTTTGTGGGATGATGATATGTTTGTACTAGGAATCTATTTTATTATTTGTATTGTTTGTACCAATTTGTACTTAGTGTATTGTGATTGTACATGTTGGAAACAATTGCGTATTATATTTACACTTGGACATTTATTTTTAGTATTTTTTATTTGTACCAGATAATACTAGTGTGTACTAGTTGTACCAGCTAGTTTGTATTAATTGCGATGATTGTACAGAGATCTTTTTGTTTCTTCTACGATATTATAGTTTCTCTTGCAATTGGATTGGGTATAGGGTGAGCATTTTATGAATATTGCTAGTGACTCAAGAGAATGTCTACAATCATACTCACACTATTGGGAGTGTTTTGATTAATTGTTGCTAAATTAGTACATCTAAAGAAACTCAAATCCTTAGAGGTACTAAATTCTATATTGTTGGCAACATTAGATATAGTCATCACCAAATTTTGTGTGCACATCTTTTGCACATGTTTGTTTGCTGATTAGTTTTCTTACTTTGCAGTTTGCGGTCACCACAACAGTCATGACGTATTGATGGTTTATCATAGTTAAGTATTTTTTTGCACATGTGGGTAGAAGCCTACTAAGGTTACTCACTTTTGGGCAAAAAACATATACTCCGTAGTATATTTGTTTTGGAGCCCTTCATAAATTATTGTTGAATATCAACCGTCCATTGATTAGGTGTGAAAAAATCATGGCCAATAAAATTTTAGGTGAACATAAAATATCTTGAAGAAGGTGCTGATTTTTGGGACTTTGTGTTGTCATAGCACATGTTGTTTTATAAGTGGCCCAACCCTTTTCCAAGATGAGTATATTGCATACTGCAGAGACTAAAAATATACCAAATATACTACGCGATATATATGTTGAATCAAGGCACCAAATACTAGGTTTTAAAGAAAACAATGGAAAAAAAAGTTTTTTTGAAAACACTTTATATATCGAGATAGATTTTTGTATACTAATGAAGGTTGGATAAGAATTTGGAGAAAAAATCAACATTAATTTCTTATTCAGGCTTCTTGAAAAAATAACTTATTTTTCTAATAATAGTCAAATTAAGTTTTGGATCTAGAAATTTCAGTTATAATGTAGGAGCACATTACAGTATGAATGCCTTCCAAATTTTTTGAAGTATTTTGCCTCCTCAAACTCTCAAAAAAAGTATATTTGTCTAATTTGAGATATGTGTGACAGGTATGTAGTAATGAAAGATATACTTCTACTTGTAGTTTGTAAGCGAGAATGAGTGAAGAGTAGCTCCGTATTTCCTGGTGAGGAGGGTTCAAAGTATTAGACAAATTTTGCCCACAAGGCAGTAAGAGATGCTCGAACTTACTTGCAAGCCCACTTGTGTGTGTCATTATTTGTTGAAAGGTGTGTGAGTACATGTGTTGGGAAGGGCAGTGGATTAGACTCAGAGTGAATCTTGCAAGAAGGTTGTTAGAATTTGACGATTATGGTCTAGTAGGTTGATCTACAGCGGGCCCTTGTGTTGGACTAGATCAGTAACATCAGATCTACAACCTTCACCACCAGATCCAGATCTAAGATCTAGATCTGTACCGGGGAAGTTACTCACACACTCTACACTTGAACCAGCCAAACCGGGTCACATTCAACAAGTGGAATGATGCAGAAGAAAAAGCAACACGACCGGCTACTCCAACGTCCAGATAACTCTTCCTCACTGCAAACTTGCTTATTAGTTATTTTTTGTTTTTTCATTATGCGATGTCTCTCCTCTAACAAACAGGTACACCAAGAAGGCACAACAAGCTGCACAATGAGGCTACATCAGAATGTCAAGTGCAAGAACAACCAACAACTCAGCACAAGGAGGCCGGAAAAGCTACAGAAGAGTCAACATATGCACCAACGGTCTCGCCCTACAGATACACTTCTTCCTACCCCCACCCTCATTACATATTTTGTTATCGCACATGCTTGTAATACGGTACTAGGTGGCATCAGTATGTTGTATGTAGATCCGAACAATAGGAGCCTACGGCTGGGACAGCCAACACCAACACAGATTGAAGAAGAAACCATGGACGACTGTAGCGCGGATACCTGCGTACAAAACAATCGGCATCAGACACAGGATATTCAACAAATGCAAGGCAGCCGCCACCGAAAACTAGACATCTCCAACAAATACCTGGACAACACCCAATGCTTGGATCGCGACAAACAGATAGCTACAATTCAGCATGCTAGATCCAGACACCGAAAATGCAAAAAACAAGAAGCAACAAACCAAGGCCGTAGACTACAACAAAACTGCAAGATTCAACGTCGACACCGACAGTCATGCACTACAGATACATTTCCTCCCACCCCCACCCTCATCACAAACTTTATCATTTCACATGCTTGTAAACTTGTACCTGCTAGCATCAGTATGTCGCTTGTAGATCCGTAGCCAACACCAATACAGGCCGAAGTAATGATCAGGGGCGACCTCAGATCTGATACCTGCGCACAAAGTCATCTACATCAAATATAGGACATTCGACGAATGCAAGGCTGCCTCCACCGAAAACTAGACACCTTCAACAAATACTTAGATCGCGCCAAGCAGAGAGCTGTCAATCCTCATACTACATCAAGACGCCAAAGATGCACTGTACAAGAAACACCAAGCCCAGGCCGAAGACTGCATCAAAATTGCAAGGGTCAACATCTACACCAACGGCCACGCACTATAGATAAATCTCTTCCTACCCCCACCCTCATCACATATTTAATTGTTTCGCACGCTTGTAGTATTGTACTCGATTGCATCAATATGCCATACGACGGTCAGCAGATAACACCAATATAGGTCGCAGGCGCGTAGAGGGGCGATCTCAACTCTGATACCTGTGCACAAAGCAACCTACATCAAATACAAGACATTCAAAGAATACAAGGCTGCCTCCACCGAAAGCTAGACACCTTCCACAACCACTCAGATTCCGCCAAGCAGAGAGTGATCAATCAAGCAGAAAGCAGTCAAGCAAGATCACAGCGCCGAAGATACAAAGAACAAGAAACTCCAAGCCCAAGCCGAAGTACAGCACCGACCAAAGCCCAAATAGCAGATCAACAACTTACAAATACCAAGAGCCCCTGCCGACAGGACTTCATGCAGAGAGCGCATGATGACAAGAACGAGAAGAGCCCTGACCGAAGAGACATCATCAAGAACTATAGAAGCCTGCCAAAAATAAGAAGAGAGAAAGCAAGACCCACCTCAAACCTCAAACACCAGAGCCTGGAACTGAAGTCGAAGGGCCCTGAACCGGAATTCACGACGAACCAAGCATCGGCACCAACGGCAGTTTCATCCCCCCCAAATATAGCAAACTACCAAAGGTTGAACCTCAACCACAGAAGAAAGATCGTCCGGCCGAGAGGCCACTATGCAACTTCAAACCCTAAACAACCGTGCGTCCAACCACCAGTTCTCCAACGAGAGCTCTCAACCCTAGTCGGTTGCCACACCTACAAAAACCAAGGGCACACAACTCATAAACCCTCTCAGACTAGCGACACAACCGCTCAACGTGCCTTCACTCAACTCACCGTCACGCAGGAGAAGAAGTCACTGATAAGAGAAGACGCAGGCGACATCAAGCACGTCACAGTATCAGTTAACCTCTCTTTCTCCTCACCCTCTTTGTTTTGTGTCCTCTTCCTACATTCACCATATGTTGGTCTGCTCCTACTGTCATTTCTACCCGAAGCCTGCAGATATCGGCGTCGTGTGTACCAGGTAAAAAAAGACTCGAGCCCTCGTAACGAAGAACATACTCTGTACACAATTCAACCTGGCGGAAATGAAGGCCACATACTCGAGATCGGGAGGCGCGACCTAGAGGAGTACCTCTACAGACGGCGCAATTCGTAGGGCCACACACTCGGGATCGGGAAGTGCGACAACAGTACACAAGCAACGGCGCATCCAACAATCCCGAAGTGCTGCCCGTCCACGTGCGCAAGAGGCAACCAAGGTACGCACGTCGCGGAGTACTGGAGGGACGCGAAGAACGACACACCTGCGAGCAATGGAAACCCCAGCCATAGCTTCGCAACCAGGTGCCGGAGAAGACGGCATACCCCGAAGAGCCACACACCGGAGAACGTGGGACGCATCAATTGGGCTCACGCAGCAGAGCACCTGTGGAGGCGCCGTAACCCGAAACATCATACGTCCAAGCACAGAGAAGGCCCCAGTGTCGCTCACAGACTACAGCCCCTACAGAGGTGGCTATGCAAGGCATACGCTAAGACCATACAGACGTTGTCCAGGAGTATCTCATCCCGAAGGAGTCCAGCGCTGAACCAAACGACCCACAGTGTCCAGACCGCCACTCCACCAACCTGCCAAGGAACAAACTGGCGTCTAGAGGGAGAAAGCTTGCCAAAAGGCAGATTGAACCTTTGGAGGTCAACAACGTGGTTAGAAGGAAGAGTGATCCTTCTGAAGGCAGTACGGACAAGAGAACTTTGCAAGGAGAAAAGAAAGGAGGCGAGACCACAAACAAGAAAACTACAAGGTTGGTGTCATTTTGTTAGTGTAATGTTGAAGTATGAGGTTTATTATGCAAACCATCAAAATTGTATGTTTCATACCCTCAATATGAAGTTGTACTATTGGGAAAGATACACCATCATTTTATGTGGTGTATCTACTAAGTGTCTCTGGATAATATGTATTAGTAGTAACAAAGTCAGTAGAAGTAGATGCCATGTATCTTGTGGATTGTGGAGAAGTAATGCTAGTTTTGATAATATGTTCTATTTGATATGGAATAGTAGTAAAACTACACTAGCATGTTATAGACAATGCCGTACTCATCTTTATAAGCTAGATTGTTTAAACTTGGCAAGGAAGAGGCATAGTTATAATAGCTATTGCACTCCTTGTCAACTATGCTCAATTAGCAAGGCAAAGGCTAGAGTTATCATAATGGATATACTCTTTTGCCTTAATATCTTGCAAAAATGTTTTTTCCAATGTCACTCTCTTCTCCTACACGGCCCACAACTTAAATTGTGGAAGGGAAAAAGAGATGACTATCTTGGAAATATCTTTTTACTTAAAACAATCTCTTTACATCTTGATTTTATGTCTTATAGAATGTACACACCGGCTGAAGCTTCCTCTTGCTCCAACAAAAAAGATTCGAACGACATGGACGCACTAGTCACCAAAGGCTTAGAGCTGGAGACAACGGCTCACAATTCTCTAAAGGTAATTTCGGTCAAACGTGGAAGACCCCTGTATTGGCTTGGTTTTCAAGCGTTGAATGCTTTAGGACAAATTCGGGAGGGTCCTAGAGTCAAACATCCATTTGTGAGTGAAATGGAACTGGAAGGAATGAGCAACGTAGAAGCAGTAGAGGCATGTGACTCCATTATTTCGTTTCCGTATGTTACCCAAGAACAATGGCCTAAATCCAGAATGGATGGAAAAGAGGGGAACCATCTAAATCTTACCCAACTCCCATGTGAGGTTGAGGTGGATGAATTTGGTTTCTCCCTCGATTATCAAATAGCCATTGCATTTGAAATTGGGGAAAGTATTGTCTCTAAAAATGTTGTTTTAGAAATGGTAAAGGAGAGACTTGCTCACATGAAAATAGCATTGGGTGAAAGTATGGCGCAACCTATTGCTATCATGTGCCTTCACAAGTCGGACCATTGGAGTGGTGTGGTGAAAATCCACTTAAAAACCCCTGAAATAGATGGGTGTGCCCTCCTTAAAGGGACTCGTCCCTTCATCCTAAAATTGGATGAAACTCTACTTGTGAGGGGTAAGGTATGCAAGTCTTTTGACTCTATTGCCATCCAAAGACTCTTATCAGTAAGAATTAGCAGCCCCTCCCTCAAAAATAGGAAATGGTTTGAGGTTCTTTTTGAAATTGTCAATGAGGATTTCAAGAGAGGAGTTGAGTTTGAAGTAACTACAGTTACAAAGAAAGAAGTGGCGGACTTTGCATGGGTGAAAGCACCAACACCAGATGGAGCTAACAAGATAAAAGAACAAAAAATATATGCGGATAGTGAGGTGTTTGTACCGGTCTTTGTTAATCGTGGGCGAATAACGGAGGATGTGAAAGCCAAGAAAAATGCCGTAGTTCTCATTGCTCAAAACTTAAACAAAACCAAATCCACCTATGAACTTGAATCAGCCATCAAAAAGTTTATAGGTGAGGAGAATGTTGTTAGTATCTATTTCAGACTTGAGAATGATAAACACGTGGGGAGTTGCAATGTGGAATGTAAAAACGCGGCGGTTTACAAAAAATATCTAAACAAAAATGAAAAAATACTAAACAAATATGTGGAATTTATTGCACACCCCCGTAGTATGGATGGAAAACTTAAACCTAGCCCGAAGGAGCTAACTAGACTAGGATTTTCGGATATTAATATAGCCATCGCAAACACGGTAGAAACCCTAAACATCACCGCGGGGGATACCTACAGCAAACAAGACATCAATAAATTAATTGATGTTGCGGTCGCCAGGAGTTGCAAAGCGACTATGGGAGAAATTCGGCAAGAGATGGATAGCCTCAAAGAAGTGATTGTGACAGAAGCCAAGACCTATGTCGATAACGTTCAATTGGAGCAAATAAAAAACAATAGTGCACTCCGCGCAGAAATACGACTACTACAAAATCAAATGAAGTCCTCCATGGCTATAATGGATTAGCTCTTACCAGAAGAATCCATGGACCAAACAAACTAGTTTGGACAAATGGAACAGCGGAGGTTATAAAACAAAATATTATAAAAGTATTTAAAAATACTAAAATACAAAAAAATATCTACAAAAATATAGTATTTATAAATACTACAAAAACCTTAGAATTAAACAGCAACTTGATAAAAACGCAACCACTAAACTATAAAAACTCTTTACTACCTTATATTACCTCAATCTACAATCCTTTTTGTTTTTCTTTTTCCTCTCTTCTTCTTCTTTTTCTTTTTCTTTTTCTTTTTCTTTTTTCTTTTCTTTATCTCTATCATTTCCTTTTTCTTTTTCTTTTCTGTCCTCTTATTCTTCTATCTTTCTCTCCTCTCATCTTTTCTATTATTATGCTTTCTCTTCTCCTTTCTCTCTCTCTTTTTACTTTTCTGCTTTTAACTTATTACTTTTTTCTTAATACTCATACTTTACTTCCTTTATTGGTACATAATACTCTTACTCTTGCTCTTTTAGCACTTATATTATTTTACAGATTAACATTGAGTTTACTACATCTCTTACATTTCCCATTATTTGTAACTATATTACCTTCCAAACTGCTCACAACCTTAATACTCACTCCCCCACTCCCGAACACTACTCCTTTCCTCAAACTCTCGGTACTTTACCTGCAAACATCTCTCTATCAATCTCCAAACTTGCACCCTTCACTCTATTACCCCTACCCCCCACTCCTCTACTCTCCGTTATCTCTACTATTTGTATTACCTATTCTCATATTTTTACCACCTCACAAAAATCTCCCCCACTTTACACTCCAATGGCCCTCTACAAAAACTATGAACCATCTTATACACCATATATATAAGTATTCACAGGTAATCTTAAATAAAACCACTAATACAAAATCATCA
Organism: Bryoerythrophyllum caledonicum; assembly: GCA_963971425.1. Taxonomy (NCBI): domain Eukaryota; kingdom Viridiplantae; phylum Streptophyta; class Bryopsida; order Pottiales; family Pottiaceae; genus Bryoerythrophyllum; species Bryoerythrophyllum caledonicum. The sequence goes on from OZ020518.1 coordinate 23,287,907, forward strand.
AACCAAAACATTAACATCACTTTTCTGCTACTACTTAGTGGGGACATTGAACTAAACCTTGGACCTATGCCAAACATATTACAAAACCACCCCCTAATACACAAAAAACGAGCAAACAACTATTTTAATTTCAACCTGAATATCAACATTTAGCAAAAATATACTCACCATTCATGGATCCTGCCCACATACTTAATAATGAATATAATAACATATACCCGCACCTATCCCAATACATCCAAAGTCTCTCTAACTTCCCACCAACGCATATTATATACGCCATCATAATAACAATCCACCCATCTATAGAAACATCCAACTTCATAATCTCCTCAAACATCCAACACAACAACCCAGACACAAATTGGACAAACACCCTCCTACACAAACTCTCTACCCCAAATAACCCCCCCGAAAGACACGTTAGCATGGAGCACGTATACACCCAGTTTTTAAAAGATAATCACAACCTAATAAATCCAACAGACTCAATCCACAACAAAATCTACGAGAGTATCCACAGACAAATTACAGCAACAAATCTACTTACATTAAAAAGTGAATTTCCATTTCTCCCTGACAAACTAATTACAGAATCACTTAAATGCCTTAATCACATTCCCGAATACTCACATCCACCCAACAACATTTACATCCCACCACCTCCACTACCGCCAATAAACAATCAACACAGTACGTACTTCATAACATGGAATGCAGCATCACTAAACACAACATTACCTAGTATTCAAAACCTAATAACTCATCTCCAATCAACTCCAGCAATCATCTTCATACAAGAAACAAAAATTACCGCCACAAAATCTACAAAATACATTGAAAGACTCTTCCCAGAATATAAACTAATCTTCAACAACACCATAGGAATCACAAGATGTATGCAACAAAAGAGACCCTACATCCCCGCTCGTGGCGGACTTCTAACATTAATCAACAAAACATATGCATTTCCCAGCAACATAACAAAAATTCCTACCCCCACCAACATCTCACCATATTTACAAATAATAAAAATTACAAATAATCCACTCCAACCATGGTTACTCATACATTTATACATGCCCTCACACCGAAAAGATATCCGACTTATACACGAAATACAAACCAAAATCACAAATCAAATACAAAATCACCCAAACTACACCCATATTCTAACAGGCAATTTCAACACAGATATTGCCCTCATCGGGCGAACAACTGGTGCCAACGTAACACCCCCCCAAGAATTAGACTTCCAATGGAGAACCTACATAAATACTCTACAATTATCATACATTAACACAAACACGAACTTTTCAAGACAAGGAGGCCAGAACTATACGGAAACAAGTCTAATAGATGGTTTTTACATAAACACCCATATCCAACATCAATATTCATGCACAACTAGTACTAAAAGCAACCTAAACTCCGACCATTACCCACTTAAACTCCATATCCCCAACAATACACTAATTAGTAGAACACCACAAACAACAAATAACAATACCATTAGAATAATGAATCCTATCCCACTCAAAAATATAGAAAGATTCCATAGTATCTACTTTGAAAACAACTCACTAATAATGGAACAACTCACTAACATCTTAAACAATAATACAAACCTCACAGACATACAGTGGCTAGAGGCGTGTAACACATTAGACTTATTAACACAAAATATTTCCGCAACATTAGAACAAACATGCAAAGTTGAACCTCTACCATAGCTTACCCCAGAACAACACAACAAGGAGGTTTTTTACCAAGAAAACTTGCAAAACCTTGGAAAGCACATTTATCAACCTATCACCTCATCCGTAAAACCATACGTACAGTCAAAAATATCCCAGGCTGGCGGAACCACCCCATAATCGATATCATCCAAACTCATAGACATACAAATATACCCCACCCACCCAAAAACGATACACATATAGACTCATGGATATCCGATATAACCCAAATAGCAAAACAAGCCAACAAACTTGCCCGGAAAACCACAACCACGTACAATAAAATGTGCATCAAGAAAGCCATCACAAAATATAGACAATTACATGACAAAAGCCCCAAGAAGATCAATAAAAAAGTTTTTAAAGACACCACAACACACGCCCTGGACTACATCACAGACCAGCACGGAAACTTTATCACAAACCCAGAAGAAGTTGCTAATGAAATATACATACAACAGTCACAAATAAATAGACCTACAATATCCACATGCCAATATCAATCCGAACACCTGAGAAACTGTACTTGTAATGTTAGACAATATCCATGGCATGACTTGGATGGGTTTGTACTAGAAAAAAGAGGTGAGCCTAACATCCCACTTTACACATACTTCACAAAAGAAACATATGATATGTGTCTGAAAAAAATAAGTAACTACAAAGCCCCTAGACCAGACTGTATCCCAAACTCCATTTTTAAAAAGATGCCAGAAAAATTCCATAAACTCCTATACCTTTTCTTTAAACATTGCTATAGACAAAAACGCATCCCTGAACTATGGAAAAATAGTCTAACCATATTACTCTACAAAAAAGGAGAACCCTTCATATTAACAAACCACCGGCCTATCGCCCTAGCCAACACCATTTACAAACTATATACCAGTACATTGACCTCAATTCTTTCCTCATACGGGGAAAAATACAATATATTACACGACAATCAAGAGGGCTTTCGAGCCGAACGAAGTACTTCCCGACAAATACAAACACTAACAGCTGCTCTAGAAGATGCTAAACTTACTAACCAAGACATATATATCCTCTATGTAGACTTCAAAAATGCATTTGGTTCAATAGATCACGCAAGATTGCTTGCTCTCATGATCGACCTTGGCTACCCAAAAGATGCAGCTACTTTAGTTGGAAATATCTACGCACACTCTACCACCACATTCACTGGAGAACATTTAGGAAAAACACACCCTATTCCCATACAAAGATGCACAATTCAAGGAGACACTCTTAGCCCATATCTCTTCATAATATTTCTCGAACCACTATTAAGATGGCTACAACGTGGTAATAACGGATATACATTTAGCACATCAAAAACCAATGTCAACTCCGCTGCATACGCAGACGATTTAGCAATCCTATTCGGTAAAATAAAATCACTACAAATTCAATTAAACAAAATAGATAGATACTGTAAGTGGACTGGAATGGATGTTGGGGTATCCAAATGTGCAGTCACCGGATCCCCAAATAAGTCAAAAATGAATCCCACAACCTTCAAGGCACAAATTCAGGCCACAAACATAACTTATCGGAATCAACCAATACCAGTGCTACACCAAAATGAAGCATATGTGTACTTAGGCACTCAAATGGTACCCTCACTAAAATGGAAAATTCAGACTCACGCTACAATAACAAAACTCAATAATCAATGTCAAGCACTAATTAATTGTCCAGCTACTATGAGACAAAAAATTACCATCATAGATACGGTTATTAGACCAGGAATCTCATATAGTTTCTATATTGTACCATATTCAATGCCCACTATTTAAAAACTTGACAAAAAAATAATAGCAGCACATAAATCAATTTGTGGACTTCCGAAATGCACCTCAAATGTAATAACACAACTACCACACACCCACTTTGGCCTAGAAACACCCTCACTAAAAAATGAATACCTACGATGCATTGGAGAGCAACTTCTGAACGCATTAAATGACAAAGGGAGATTAGGGAAAATATACAAGGGATTGATGCACTTTATACTAGCCAAATATGGGGGAGCAGAATATTTACCTAGAATTAAAAGTTCAGACTGCTATAGATCCCCAATTACTAGAACATTGTTCCTACTAAAAACAAAAGGAAATACATATCTAAAAAGTACCATAAACAACTTCCTTACATCACCTGCGCCCTTAGAATGCAAGTGGAAAGCTGAAGCCACAACACTCCCACACCTAAATGAACAAACATCCATGAAATTACTACAAATACTATTCACCGCAAACATTACAAATCTTAGCCAAATCACCCTACCTAATGGCTCACAACTAATGAATAAAAATGAATTCCATAAATATCATTTCAAACCCACAAGACTAATAAAAAGCGCATTAAAATTAGCTAAACAACTCTTTTGTCTCTCTGAGTGTCCTGATACATGCCCTCACCCCTGTAACGAACACCCAAACCCCCACACACTTAAAGAAAGTTATATCTGCCCCAACAACAATACTATCCCTCATATCCCCACTCCACCTACTCATCCACCTGACATACCTCAACCACGCTCTCCAAGACCACCTCCATACATACTAAAAAATCCCACAACATACCCGATATATGCCATAGTACAACATAAACACCGCACATACCACAACACTAATGACATTAAAACATAAATTACCTCATACCTCTGTCAATGGAAAAACCAAGAAAACACTTATAATCAATGGCACACACACAAAACTCTATTCCTTAGCAAAAATATCCATAGCTGAATGCAATCCACAAAAAGACATTACCGCACAACAACACACCATCCAAATTCAACAAAACGAAGCACATATCTATGAAAATGATGGAAAATACCTAATAACTATCCCCACCATAAGGCTTAAATGGCTCTGGAAACAATATCACCAAGCACTACGTACTCCACACAATTTAGAACCGGCAACCCAACCATTTGAAACTGAAGTCGTCTGGCTTTATCAACGATACAAATACAGAATACCTAAAACGGACCCCCTTAAACGAACACACTACACCATACCAACGGAATTATTAAACTTCTTCACTTCAACATACAATGTTCAACACTCTTACTTCTCATCTCCGGTCACATGCTCCACTAAGATTACAAAAAATTTCTCCTCTTTCTCTAGAGAGAAAATCTTCGGCTCATTGGGCAAAGCATTTGATTACAAATGGGAAGGCATAGGATATGCACACCCACACAATAAAGAAGAAGCCCAACAATCATTACATTGGGCTAGACTCGCAGCGAAAAACAATCCAGGAAACATAACATATCTTAATCTTACCAGATGAAAATTGGTACCAAAATTCTAACCCTCATATTGGCCCTTACCCAGACTCTCACATCATATGCTTATTTCCCGCCGATACCATAACATACTTTGAGCCTACCATACCAAAAGAATTAAATAAACCTAGAAAAGTAAAATCCACCTTACAAATACTATGCATTCATCACCAAAACAACACAATAGGCCTCCAAACAAATATAGAACACCTTAAAACACTAATCAATACTCTAAACGTAAAACAAGTATATGCCGACTTAGCCCCACCAACGATTGCACCCACCCTAATTAACCGAAACAAGAAATGGTCCAAAGTTAACCTCCCTAGCAAAAACCACACCCCCAACCACCTCAACACCACTCCCACCCTATACCACAAACATAACACTAAAATTCAATCCAGAATACAGTTACTACACAAATGGTTCATTTAAAGAACCTGAAGAAGTAAGACCTGGGCACTGGCACAGAGAACGAGCAGGATTCGGCATGTACAATGCACCCAAAAATATCAAAATAGCCAAAAGACTCCAAGGATTACAAAACATCATTAGAGCAGAAATGATGGCAGTACATAAAACACTCCGAATCTTGAATGATAAATACCCTACTGAACCCGCCTACATATTTACAGACTGCATAAATGTGTTGTATCTATTAAACACACAAATCCAACATCCTACCATGCACAATGGCCACCCTGACAAAACTATCTTAGCATCAATGGTGGAAGTGCTACATACACGAACCCAACCCATATCAATACACAAAGTACGAGCTCATGTGAACATCGAAGGCAACGAAAAAGCGGATAAATTAGCCAAAACGGGTAGAGAAAAAGCACATAGAGCAGCCAGAGAACCATACGAATACGCTCATCCCACACCTCACTACTATCAAAGGAAAGAATGGCCATCTATGGAAGAAACCCCATACAAAGGCCCTATAAGATTCTTACCTAAATACCTTAAACGATACAATCTAGACAATAACTTATTGGAACTAGCTAGAAACTTTCCAAATATCGAAAAATGGACTGGAAACAGAAACATCGACTATGAACTCTCCAATGAATTTTGGACTAACCCCTTTATCACAGACTCACAAAAGACATGCATTATAAAATTTAGAACATGCCAATATATGGGAAATGCTCGAAAACAACTTTTCTTTGGACACGAAAGATTTCCCTCCATCACATGTCCCATATGCAACTCCACTGACCCAAATACTTGGCTGCATGTATTACTTAAATGCCAACAACAATACATACATGCGCTCATTGTAAAGAGACATGACAAAGCGGTATGGAAAATCAGAAAACTACTTGTATCATCCAGTAAATCTAGATGCCTCACCTTAATGAATGCTCGTATCTTTCAAAATAACTCACCAGAAAATACTGTCCCACAATGGCTACTACCATGTACATGCAATAACCAAAGATGCCACTGCAATGCCCGATTTAAACCAGATATACTATGCATCCGTGGAGTACCACACAATCATCCCCCACCAACAAAACCAGATCCAAACATCACAATCCAATTTATAGAATTCACTTACTGCAATGACCGATTTTCACCAGAAACAATAGGACACAAGATAAACAAATATCAGCCTCTCTTAGATAAAATAAGCACATTAGGGTGGAAAGTGGACCCACTAATAGTTATCACTGCCAGAGCGAGAGCTACTACACACACCCCATCTATGGAATCACTGGAAAAAACATTTAAAATCTCAACGACCTCCATTAAAAATACTTTTAGAAACTTTAACACCATTGCTATCCAACATGCAATGTCCATCCTCCTTCATAAAAGACGACTAGAAAATAATCAACCACTACCCGATCCACATACCTCCTAAACATAAACCAAACTCGCCACAACTACCATCAAAACTACAGATAATCCCCCCCCGCAAAACATTAGATAAGCTATTTATTCTATAGTGTCTACCTTCGAGAGGGGAAAGTAGTTCCATCCTACTAATCTTTTGTTCAGTGGACATTGTTTTAGTAGTGGAACAAACAGACACTTTATTCACGCCGGCCTCTTCTGGAGACCGGAGTTCTTCTTCTTCTTCTTATACTTCTACTTGCCAAACCATGAGCCGAAACTTTAATTTTTTAGGATTCTCATATTGCTATTGAAGTAAGCAATTACATTCCATTAGGAGAATTCCAAAATCAAACCTACATTGGCACTAAGTAGCAAACAAAGGCTCGTGACTTGTCCCTACACCCTTTGTGACAAGTTTTTCATACTAGCTTAATTGACCAAGACCCATGTTTATTTGCTAATTACTTCATTTCTTAATTTGCAATTGGCGGTCATACTAAAGGTCATGAAGCATGGATGGTTTATGAGTATCCCGGTTTAAGTATATTTATTAGTTTAGAAATATTCTACCTTCTATATATTTTTTATAATTTGGTACCAGCATTATACACTGTACAAATGTCATACATATAATACCTTCATTTTGAATTACATCAACATAACAATAACATAATAAGAATGTGATATAATTATGGAACTTATTCAATGTTTTAGAGTTCCGGTTGAAATGGTTCTACATGTAGAAAACAAAACATATAGAATCCTTTCACTCAAGATAAAAAATTGTCCATTGTGAGTTGAATGGTTGAATCGTCAATTTTATTGTTCCGGAAGTGAGTGCTACGACACTGGCAATGGAAAGAAAATATTGCATCTACCTCATTAACTTGTGATCTATCAAAGCAACAATCATAATCCCAAATCAATTCCTTCCAAGCCAGAATATTGACTTGTGCAAAAAGGGCTACGTAGACCAATTATATGTCATTGTTGTCAACCGTCACAGGAACATCTATAAGGTTTGCATCTTCACATCTGTAGAAAAAACATGCTTACACACATTTTAAATTATTATTAATCATATTTTTCCAAAAAAATCTCAAAGTAAAATTGTCTTCATACATGTTAATGTTGGAAGGAAATAACTATGATTCAAAAACCTTGCAACATTGAAGAAATTTGCGGGGTCAATGCGAAATCAAACATTGTTCAAAAAGTCCTCCTCCGATTTCCAAGTTGCATTGAGCGCCATAGTGTATGCCTCTGACTTCCCTAGTCTTGCTATTCCCTCCAATGCAGCAACTCTGATGTGTCACAACCTCCCCCACATACTCGAGCATGAAGGTCCCCTTCGAGATAAATTTCTGAGATCTTAGTCTCCATCCCTTGTCTCCAGACCAATACACTTGTATGGGGATACGTGATCCACTTTGGACCACTCGATTTCCACATGAGAGCAAACAATTGCATGCATCACTATGTTCCTACAAAAAAAATTATGTTTATGTGACCAGGACAAGCACCAACGTCGAGCTCCATGCACCACTCTCCATTGCAAAACAAAACCTCCTCCATCAATTCTTGCCAAAGTCGCAATGAAATTGAAAAAATTGTATATGGTGTACCAAGTTTATATGGTCCTCCTCTGGTTTTATAGTTTTGACATATAAATGCTAAAGCATTTATTTATATGTCAAAACTATAAAAGTGGTATAAAACATATAATATTGTATATGGTGTATTCTGAAGACCAAAATAAGACTTAAGTACTTTATTAATTTACATCACAATTTTCTAGAATGGTAAAAAGGCTTCTCTTCTTACATGCATTGAAAATGGTATCTATTGATAGTTGTTCTATAAATTGTGATGTAGCTAGTTTCTAAAATATAAAATGCCCTTTTAGAGTGTGCACTTTTATATAGTGCCTCATACTCATGTTGAAACTCAATTTTGAAACATCACCAACTATTTTAGGTGATTTTTGCTAATAAATGATGCTTTTTTATCACCAATATAAGACTTAAGGTTTTTTTAAACTTCACATCACGTTTTTCAAAAATGGTTTTGAGACTTTTCTTCTTACATACAGAGACAAGGTGACACAATGGTGCCCATTGACATTGCCGTATAAATCGTGATTGATTTAGTTTTGAAAATATAAAGTGCAGTACCACAAGCTTACTCATTTTTATAGTGCTCCCGAACTATGTGAAAACACAATTTTAAGAGATTACCTACTATCTTTTATAGTTTTGAAGAAGAAGAAGAACGCCGGTCTCCGAAGGGGCCCGGCGTGAATAAAGTGTCTGTTTGTTCTCCTGCCGTCAACTGCATTATACTTTTGACATATGAATTATGCTTTAGCTTTTATGACCAATACAAGGCATGGATTTAAAAAAAAATATTTACACCATATATTTCAAAATGAGTAAGAGATTTTTCTTCATCCATGCACGGGAGGTAGAAACACAATGGTGTTCATTAATAATTATTGTATATATTGTTATTAAGTTTGTCACGAAATCAATAAGTGCACTATCAAAGTTTGCACTTTTATATAGTGCTCTAAAACTATATAGAAACTAAATTAGAAGCATTGGCTAATATCTTATATTATTTCGTTGATAAATTATGCTTTATTTTTTAATGATTAATATTAGACTTAACCTTTTTCAAAAACTTACATGACATTTTTAAAAAAATAGGTAAGAGACTTTTCTTTGTACATGCGTGAAAGGTGGTGACACAATGGTGTCGATTACTAATTGTTAATATGAGGTTCAAAAAATTTGAAGTCTTGTATTGGTCATCAACAATTATTAATAAAAACTCTCCCTCATATTGTTGTTTGAGCAAGAATCCTCATCCATTTGCTCATCAAATGGATTTTTTGCACAACATTGTTGTGGAAAGCAACAAGTGCATTGGGCAAAGAAAAAGGGAGCCGTGGAAAGAAAGAATGTGCACAAAAAAAGAGAAGAATATGCATTATTGAAAGTGTAAAGTGAGGTTTTTACAATCATTAATATTTATAATAGTCATAAAAAATGGTACTTGAGCTAATTGGCTTGGATTGTATAAATTGTTTGTGGTGAGTAGGTAAGTTATAAATCATTAAGGAACGGCATCACACATGGAATGCTTTTAATCATTTCCTCCATCAGAAAATGAAATATGTATAAGAAGTTACCACTAAATCTAAGAATCTTTACACTTTAGTGGTACTTTGAGTAACTTTAGTGTAAAGATTCTTAAATCTTTACACTTTAGTTACTCAAAGTTGCTTTAAAATTGTTGATCCCAAATATAGAGCCCAAGAATTATTTCATGTATATATATATACATATACAAGGGTTGGTACCCGTCGTCCTGACGGGGAGAGCGGAGGGTGGTGTGTTAAATTTACGTTTGTATGTTTTGTATTTTAAAACCTTTAAGCTCAAATCGAATCTAAATGGAAAAGTACTTACATTTTTGGAGTGCATGTCAATGTTACCCTAGTTTAAATCCACTCCAAAAAGAAAGTACATTTGGTTTACATTTGCATTTTGATCGACCCTTTGTGCACATAAGTATCACTTGCCTATTATAGGAGGAGAAAACCCTTCACATCAAGAGGTCAAAATCAAGAGTCATTAGGTTATTACCTAATATCAAGAGTCAAGAAGAGTGCATCACCGTGCCTCATCCTTCACATCAAGAGGTCAAGATCAAGAAAGAGAAGTCACGTGACCGGGTACCCGACTTTCCGACCGGGGAAGGTTTTTTATTAGTGCTCCTCAGAATAAAATTTGTTTGACGTATTATATTTTAGATTGCAATTTGCATCCAATGAAACGTCGTGCATTTCCAGAGTGGCTCTTAACCACTTAGGGTTAGGTTTAAGTTTTAGGGTTTAGGGTTAGGGTTGGGGTTAGGGTTAGGGTTAGGGTTAGGGAGCGGCGGACAGACAGAGTGACGCCTATCATATAGGTAGATTAACGTAGGATCTTCTATGATAAACATTTAATGAAGGTGTAAACTTTGGTAGTGTACTTTTGATTTATAAACTAACTTAATTACAACTTATGCAAGAATTATCGATGGGCACCATTGTGACGCTACTCTTCATGCATGTAAGAAGAGGAGTCTTTTTCCCATTTTTGGAAAATGTGATGTGAAGCTTTAAAAAAAATAATTCATATATTGGTCATAAAAAGTAAAGCATTATTTATTAGTCGAAGTCATACATGATAGTGGGTAATGTTTTAAAGTTGCGTTTTTACATAGTGTAGAGAAACCATACTCAAATACAAATTTTGGTAGTGCATTTTTTATTTTACAAACTAACTCGATATAATTAATACTACAACTATGAATGAACACTATTGTGTCACTACTGTGCATGTAAGAACGGAAGTCTTTTACCATTTTTGAAAAGTGTCATGTGAAGTTCTAGATACTTACATATGTCAGAAGCATACTTACTTACATATAAATACTTACCACTAAAGGAATATGGTCAGAATATGGTCCTTCTCCGGTTTCCAAAAGGCATTGAGCGCCATAGTGTATGCCTCTGACTTCCCTAGTCTTGCTATTCCCTCCGATGCTGCAACTCTGCATGTGTCACAACCTCCCCCACATACTCGAACATGAAGGTCCCCTTCGAGATAAATTTCTTAGATCTTAGTCTCCATCCCTTGTCTCCAGACCAATACACTTGTATGGGGATACATGATCCACTTTGGACCACTCGATTTCCACATGAGAGCAAACAATTGCATGCATCACTATATTCCTGCAAAAAAATTATATTTATGTGACCAGGACAAGCACCAACGTCCAGCTCCATGCACCACTCTCCATTGCAAAACAAAACCTCCTCCATCAATTCTTGCCAAAGTCGTAATGAAATTGGAAAAATCGTATATGGTGTACTAACATTATACATAGTGGTAAGCGCATTACAAATTGTACAAGAAGGTACAAGACGGAAAATATATTTGACACTTAGAGTTTGGTGAAGGACATTTTGGAGTTGGCCTTGGGTAGTGTAAGGTGACTATTTGATTGTGCGTACTATACGATTGCAGCCTTGTCCAAGTCAATTGCTTTGGCAATTACAGCAAAACTGTGGGAAATCCACTCTGACTTTAGGTAGGTGGGATGCAAAATCAGACATCTTGGAGTGGTTAATGTAAGTAAATTCTTGTGATTTATGGACCTTCAAGCTATCCAGGCTCACGAACACTGGAACAACTTCGAGTCCCTTGGATTAGTCCATTGTATCAAACTATAGTTGTTCCTATGGACAAAAATGAATTAAAAATACAACCTCATAAACATGTTAGCTTCTTAGATCATATTAAAAATATATCTTTAAAATCAAATTTACAAAATATTATATAAAAATTAATGTACACTAATGCCAAACTTAGAATTTAAATTCACATAAAAGAATTTAAATTCATATTAAAAGTTAAAATTTACATTTAACAATTCATAGATATGTTATGGTGGCATTGACTTTCCCAAGGAAATAGAGAGCCGTTGCAAACTTGAACTAGCTGCCGAATTCAAATTCCCCCAGTGAATTAGAAAAAAAATTATGTTCTCACTTTGGGTTGTGGATGGGTCCTCTTCATTGTCTTTTTCTTCCCATGTTTCTTCTTTTGGTCTTTTTCACTTGCATTGGCTTCTCTCTTTTTCTCTAGCCTTGGTCTTTTTGATCTTCTTTGATGACTTCATCTAGCCGGAGTGTCTAGATTGCCTTGATTGTGCTCGTGTTTTACAATTTCCACTATCTCCACTATATCCACAGGCACCACCGGCGCCACTGACTTTACTAGCACCGCTCGCTCCAAAGGCAGCCTAAATCCAATATCATATGGATAAGACTTCATTAACTCAATACACTGAGGCTCGAGGTCTATGTTGCTACATAGGTCCACATGCTCAAGCTCTACAAGCACATACCGTATAAGCATAGGCCTATATAAAATAATTGTTTAATCTAATACATAATGTATAAACCTTGTGGTAATGTACAAAACATGCATCAATGAAAATGAGCTAAGAAAATCAAACATAACGGGCTATATGATTATGGGAGCACGGATGTCCCTACAACGTTAATAGAGTGATTGTATGGGATCTTCATCACCAATTGTGGAATCTTCATTTGGAGTTCTGAGCACAGGTTGAGACTCTTCTTCTACCCCGAGATTCAATTTGCCAATATTGGTTCCTACAATATTACACAACAAGGTTAGAGCTTTTGGTAGTATAAGTCAAAACCAAAATACATTAACAATACAAATACAATTATAGACTACAAACAAATTTGTACAAAACAGTACACATTAGTACAAAATAATACACATTAGTACACATTTGTACACATCAATACAAAAAAATACGTTCAGTGATTATCAGTACCAAACACTAGAAAAAAGTGCAACTAAACACGAACCAATGTACAATCAAAATTCTAAGTCCTAAAAATACATCGATATGAAAGTACACATGTACGAACTTTAACTATAATATACAAACGATATATGCTATCAGTAGCATAATTCCAAACCCAATAAAAAACATACATATCCAGTTGAATATAAGTACAAACAAATTAAACCAATGTACAACTTAAGTTGTATGTCTACAAAGCTTAGTTTGAAAAGCATACAACTACAAACAAACACACAATCGTACAAATGGTTAGACCTCTCAATACCATAAGTCCAAACCAAATACATTATATGCAAATCCACTTGAATACAAGTACAAACAAATCCAACTTAAAAGAAATTGTTGTAAAACAATGTATAGATACATTCAACGTAGTACAACCAAGTACCAATTTGTACGAATAGGGAATAGAGCTTTGGAGCTCGAGCAGTGTGGGTGAATAGAGCTTTGGAGCTCGAGCAATGTGGGTGAATAGAGCTTTGGAGCTCAAGCAATGTGGGTGAATAGAGCTTTGGAGCTCAAGCAGTGTGGGTGAATAGAGCTTTGAAGCTTGAGCAGTGTCACTACGAGATGCTACACATTTAGCAATAGATGGAGCCATTTCCGACATCATGCTCAGAAAATCCTTGCCCCCACTTTGTCCTTGCCCCCAATCCAGCACACCCCTCGATCCAAAACTTGTCGCCCAAGCAGTGGATTGAACCATGGAGCAACCACGAGCACAACACTTATTTGACTGTGAAAAGTTCACCATCAAATACCACGGATGGTATAGATGTTTGCAACTAGAGATCACAATCTCATAGTTGGGGAACAGAAAGCCACAAAGCATGCAATCTGTAATATCAAGGGAACTCTGTGAAGTACAAGGTTCCTTTCATGGTGTGTATACCATGGGCATAGGCCTTAAGTGAAAGCCACTTTCAGCACGCCCAAGTTGGGCATGCTCAGCTTCAAGAGCTCCCACTTCCAACCGCTTCCTTGCAACTCGGTCGCTGTGATGTTCTAGATCCTTTTGTAATATGACACCAGCTCTTTGCGACCGTTCCAACGCCACACTTGTCGCCTCCATTAATTCCTCTAAAGCATTTTTCCTTCTTGCCACATCTGAAGGAAGCTCTAGCTCTTGTGCCTTCTTTTCATAATCCTTTTGTTTTGACTTCATGCAAGATAAAACTCCCGTTTCATACTCACATTTGGTCCTCTATGAGTCTTTTGCTGATGCAACTTGGCACTCAAGATCCACCGCAGCCTCCAACTCCAATTTCTCCATCTCATGAACTCTCCCAATATATTGATACATGTGGCAATCCACATACCTCTGAGTACAGTCATGGAGGAAACTATACATGTACCACAATTTTGTTCAAATCAATACATTAGTCAATTTCAAAGTATTTAAAAACAAAACAAAGTGGCAATGATCGCACAATGACCCAACTCAAATACTATCTAGGTGGGCCACCGTATAATTTGTACAAATAGTACGCATTGTTCAATCTATAACATGCAATAAAATAAATAACATCAAAATCTTCATATGAGGCTCAACATTTAACAAATAGGCTAGACACTTAAAAAGATAGTAAGTTCATGGATAACCTAATGTGGCACTCCTCTTCATCTAAAATTTGTCCACCAAGGGAGCTCCCTCCACCTTCACACACCTCTGAGTGGAGCTCTTTTGGATCCACGTGGATCTTTCTCCACTCTGTACGGGCCACTGCCGTCGAAGTATGCTTCAACATTTGAAGCCGTGGAATATTTTTCTTATGCGCCTGTCGTTGTGTCTTGTTGGTGGGAGCCCCATACGCAGCCCAGTTGACGGCTTCTTCATCTTCCTCCAAAACAATTGCTCGGGCCATCTTGTGAGGAAGGAGGTGTGGCAGTACAATCCTCTGGTATATTGCTGACAGAAGTTCTTCAAGTCTCTGCCGGATCTTCCTCTACTTGACTGCCTTCCAATTGTATCCATTCTGCCCTTCTATTCCAACCGGCTCACCAAATAAAGTTACGCACTTACTATCATCAAATGGTTGGCCCTTCCATTTGGTTAGCTTAGTAGGATTCGCTCCATCATCTTTGAATCCGTACTTCTTGGTGAATTAGTCCGTCGTAGGTGTAAGCCCAAAATTTCACCTCCTAAGAAGATTAATTTTAAACCCACAAGATCCTATTTTTGCATGTTTTTTAACTACGCCATGTGCTGATCTGTAACTCCTAATTTTTATTGGATTCGGATTTTATATATATATATATATATACTATTATTATTTTACCCTAGATAAGTTGACTCGGTTAACCTTTGAATCTATTATTTAACTCCAATAAATTTAAAAGGTATAAGTATTTATTTATTTATTCATTTATAATTAATGTTTATTATTATTAATAAACATTAATTAAAATTAATTAATGTATTATTATTTATTTATTTTTATTTATTTTAATTGATTTTTCTTTCTTCCTTTACCTTAATTCAAATTTTTTCCTTCCTGAATGTTATTCAAGTTCCTTAAGCGGAATTAACTCAAGCCTTAACTAGCTAAAAAACCGAAATAAGGAAAAAATAAAATAGAATAAAATAAATAAAATAAAAAATTTATATTAAACTAGCAAAATAAAATAGCTGAATGAGAGGAAATGGATGAGAACAGGAGAGTCGGATGAAAACTGGATGATTGTTTTGAGGAAAAAAACAGGACTGCGAGGAAAACAATGGCAAAAAACCTCCTAACTTCAAACCCTCATAAGTCTTCCATCTTAACTCTGTTTCTGATGTTTTTTTCGTCTAATCTTAGTGATTTTTTATCCTTAACTTGATGAACCATTTGCATATCATGCATGAAGTCCACAACATGTTCTAATCAGCTGTCCAACACACATATGTAGGTTATTCAATAATTCCAAGCAATGCACAACAAGCAATGTCAGACACTTGGTCTCTTCTAAGCATTCACACTGTCAACTTGTGAAGATTTCTTGTGCAAGCCTTCACATCTAGCTTAGAAGAACACTAACTTAAGCTCAACATGCATCATCAACTCTAACACACCTTGAATACTCTAATCACTCAGCCTCAACTTCTAGCAAAATTTTGGCAGCGCTTCTTCGTCACTGGAGGCACCAAGAAATTTCACAAGCCACACCAAGCCGCACAAAATCTGCAATCACAAGTAGGTGGTGATATTCAAAAGAAGAGATCGATTCACCTCATCTCTACGTCAAGTTCTTCCCTTCATCTTCACTTCAATCCCAACTTGATCCAGCTTGAGCTTGTCTCTAACTCTAGATCTGCCACTTTTACTTGCTCCGACTTCAACTTGCTCCAATCCCATATCTAGATCCGCCACGTCAAGTGCTTCAACTCCAGCTCCACGAAATTGGGAATCCATTGCCTGGGTTGTGCCAAATCTTGATCTACAACCCTTCTTTTATACAATGGATGAGTTTCTTCTTCTCTTTTGATTTTCTCTGCTCACCCTCAACACCCTATGCTCTAGCTTGTTGCCAATGCAAGAAAACTCTTCTACGACAAATTTTGTTCTACACAGTCAACATCAATTGTTTCCTAAGATCCCTTCCCTACTCAATCCCTATGGAAACTTTTTTTGCAAGGGAAGGCTTCTCCCGCCACTCCTCGTCCTCCATGGTGTCTAGAATTGCCATTGCAGTGAAGATGAAACGCTGGGCTCAAGAGCCGGGTGACGAGACCAACATGACGGGCGCAGTGCGTGCAGTGATGGCCAATGTCTGCCGCCGCTCGCTTGCAAATCCAAAGGCCTTAGCGGCTCCGGAGCCTCCTCCTTTCAAGCTCTTGCCGCTACATACATGTCCGCCACACACAAAAAAAACGGGACTCTCCCTATCTCTCGCTCAACCGCAACACAGTCTCCACACTAAAACACTATCTCCACACTCAAACACACCGCTTCCACAGACACACTTTTCAGGTCCGGCGCTCCACTTCCTCCCTGATCCAGCTTAACTCAAAGCTTAGAAGCTCTTCAAGCAAGAAGAAGATTCCGCCAGGCCGCCACACTCTGCGTATCCTTCGACTCTCCTCTCAACTCCCTTGCTAAACCTTCAACGCGGCCATCCGCACCATCTCTAAACTGACACAAAAAAAGAAAAAAAAACGCAGGAACAAGCCACTCCTAAAAACCTCGCTCTCCCTTCAACCGAGCGCCCCCAAAAAATTTGCATCCCAAAAAAAACCCGAGGCCACTTCCCCACCCGCAACACATGCGGCACTGTTTCCCCTTTTTTTTCTTTTTTTTTTCCCTTTTATTTCCGACTAGACATAACAGGATTCCAGATTCAGCCGCTCACAACCAAGCGTAGCTATACTCCTACTTCAACAACTCTCTTTCCCCTCTGTCACCAGCTTGGCACTTATCTCTTTTGCCTCAATTGGCATGAAGCCATCAATTCGCCGCCTTGAGCCTGACACGCCGTCTCTATCTCTTAAATTCATAGTAGTTCTATCTAACTAAATTCATCATGTGCCATGTACGTGGGGAAGTACCTCCCACTACTTTTCTTTTAAGAACTAGTTCAACTAGTTCTAATGCTATCTACCGGTGATTTGCAATCTACTTAACAATACAAAAACTAACCACACAGCTGGATTTCTAGCACCCTAATTACCCTACCTAAATTTTTCTAGCTTTTTTGAAGTTTTCTTAGTATTTTTACCCAATGGTCAACCCGCCAATCAACTGGTCAAACCCTAAAATAAAATAGCATTCTAACTTGGAAAATTCTAGAAAGTTTACCACTAGTTCAACCTGCTAGGAGACACTCCTCTAATTTTTTCCATAATTTTTGGTCCGTTTCCCAAATTCTAGCCATTTTTTCAAGGCTTTTTCATTTCATTTTTTTCCAATCTTTCACTTCATTCCTATTTCCACTGCGCTTCTGAGCATGTTAGTAGGGAGGAGGAAGAATAGAGAATTTTAGTGTCACAACCATGGCACTAGGCCTATTAATTAGGAGTTAAACTCTAATTGATGGATTCTCCACCATTTTAACCTAAACACGATCAATTCTATAAAAAAAACTTGGAAAAATGAAGGGAAAATAGTGGGGGCCCTTTTGGCCACTCACAGTGGGACATGGAGGTGGTTCTAGTAGCTTTCAAAACTCTTCATCAACTTCCTCTTTCCCCATGGGTTCTTCTTCCTCCACATCTTCATCATCTTGCTCCTCGAGCTGATCGTCTTGCTCCTCGACTACATCATCTTGCTCCACGTCTTCGTCGTCCCGCTCTTCATCTTCAATATCCACATTTCTCCCTCGCACTCTAATTCCTCCCCTGCAGCTCCCACAATTTGGGTGATCCCTCGCCCTGGACTCAATCTCCCACTGCCTCTTCCTTCCAATGTATGTCCCCTACCCGTAAGCATCTTGGAGCCTTTTCCTCTAAACCGAACCATTTCAACCTTGGAAATGACAAACCGTCCTTACAAGACATTAGTGTACAAACGTGTACAAAAAATACAAAGCAATACACAAAGTACAAAATTGGAGAAGGTTGGATCAAGCCAAAAAACCTGTTTGTGCCGTCCCGTTACTTCAACTAAGTCTTTTCCAGAGAAGAAATACAAAGATTGTAGGATACTTATGTATAGTCACACCTTCAATTTCTCAACATTCATGCTCATAGTCAGGGAAAGAATAACACAATAGTAACAAAAACATGCACTTTGCAATATTTACACATAATCTTCTTCTACTCTTGACACGCTAAGTGTGCACAAGTAAAATTATTTTTATTACAATCTGTACCAGAATTCACGAATAGTGTAGTAGTTGGCATTTAGTGTAAACACGCAATTAAGCAATTATGCACTTGGCCATATAAAAGTGCACTTGGGTACAACGGCGGCCATTGCAAACAAAGGTGGCAAAATTGCAAAAAAAAAAAAAAAATCAATGAAAAAAAATGATTTCCAAAGAAAAAAAATTGAGCTTCTACAACAATATTACGTACAATCATGGTTGTTAATATTGGAAGCGATTTTTTGGCATTTTCAACTAATTTTTGGTGGCCCCTCTTTAATACTAGATAAATCTGTATTTAATATAGTTTCACAATATTTCAAAGATAGATTTGAAGGATTGTAGTATACAAACAGACGTAATCACAGAAAAACATAGTTTATGCAAGGGTTGGAAGTTGATTAAAAGATATTCTACATAGTATATAATGCATACAATGGTGGAAACTAAATATAGATTCTTCTACAAATGGACTTAGCACCAATAGTAAAATTACCTTTACTCTATAGGATTAATGACATAACGTCTTATATCACCCTTAGAATATACTACTCTTACACATACACTATATATCAATTACCATACACAACTAGTATACTCTCATAAAGGCACACTATCTACTCCACAGAATTTATGGCTGCTTGCAAACGGTCGTCATCGATAGCTTCGGTTTGCATTGCAATATATTGTAGGATGTGAGCCTTTGCCGATTGAAGAATGCGAATCCTGCTTTCAACTTGAACTCCAAATACATTGCGCTTTCTCCACCCGCTGGCCCCGGACATGGTTCTTTACAGTGTGTCTACCCATAAAAAATGCATGCATCTTTCTCTACCCAACTATGGCTCTCCCCAGATGGCTCCCAGAATGAATCCATGCAATTTGCATACCGTTGTGCAGAAGACCCATGTCCATCAACAACCCCCCTTTGAATGATGGGCCAATACCAACAAACCTTAATCTTAAGTCTC
This sequence comes from Bryoerythrophyllum caledonicum, assembly GCA_963971425.1. Classification (NCBI taxonomy): domain Eukaryota; kingdom Viridiplantae; phylum Streptophyta; class Bryopsida; order Pottiales; family Pottiaceae; genus Bryoerythrophyllum; species Bryoerythrophyllum caledonicum. Next base: position 23,308,006 of record OZ020518.1, read on the forward strand.
CATCGGTTTTTTCCTTCCTCAATCACTTTCCCCACATAGAATGGTACACCGCCTTCTATCTCTGCTCGATCAACACTCAAGGCTACAAACTGTCCACATCGGATATCAGATTGTAGATTAAATGGTGGAAATGGGTCGTGATTACTTTCATACATTGCTCCTTCTTCGGCGCGTTCCTCAACATAGTTGCGCTCTATTTGTTGTGCCCTACGCACTGCTTGATTAGAGGGTCTTCCTCTACGAGGACCAAAGTATCCTCGAGCCTCGGCATTTGGAAGCATGGCCACTACCTGCTCTACGACATCGATCTCGCGATTTTCTTCACTTGCACCATCCATTACATCCAAAGATGCGCTCTCTATAGGTCCGGTGTTGGAGAACTCTGAAGGCCAAAACGGTGAGGAACGATGCTCATTGCTACGGTCTTTGTGTGGAAATTCAGCTAAATAAAGTTTCAATCTTTCAGCCTCTACTTTTGCCTCACGATTCTTGTCCTCATGCTGCAACCTTTGGATGCACCTTACTTTATATACAATGAAGTCATCCAACGTCTTCAACTTCCGTTCGTCCACTGCAAATACTTCCGCAAACGCTGGTTGCTCATCCCTACTTGCCAACGACCTCAAAGTTTTCGTTCCTGCCTCCGGTCCCCATGGATCCTTGCAATAATGCTTGTGTTGTACTCGAACCTCACGAGTCCCTTCTCGATTGTCCAAATAGAATCGCATGTGGTGCGGAAATGTTATGCCCACCAATGAATCTTGACCTGTCAGTAAGTGAGGAGTTATGAACAATTTCCAATCCCATACATTCTCTAGCAGCCGGGCGCTAACAAATGCCTCCGTAGGGGATGTTCCTCGTTCTATAAGACTCATCATTTCCCTCAACGAATCCTAGTCCGACCTCTTCAACGTATTTGATATACAACTGAAGCGTTGATCAAAATCTTCGTGTGTATGGCCCACTGTAAGAAAAGATAGTTCCACCTCCTGAAAAAACCCCAATCCCACCAATGTAGCACATAGAGCAAACATATAAATGTTTTTGTTCTCACGCGTGCAATTGTCGGCCTGAATTCGCAATGTTAGTGGCAAAAAGCCCCTCCTCTGCAGCACATCTCCCATCACGTACAACAATGTATTCACGACTTGATTGCTATCGTGTTTGTGGTGAGCCCCAAACCACACGTCGCAATATAAACCAATCCCATGTACAAGAGCACCACACAGATGGGTCTTCACAAACCGGTGTTCAATGTTCTTCACAGTCTGACGCATCCTCGGTACCATGGTCGTATTTTGGTCCATGCCATCCACTATGATGCACATGTACAACTCAGGGCTAATATGACACGACCTCTTGAATATCCAATAATGCCTACGTTCTTCCATCTGGTTGCGCAGATGCAACATAAACAACTCGTTTATCTTTATTCTTGCATTTGCATTGGTGGTTCCCTCCATGGCACATTTATACTCCCAACAATGATAACACTTTGAGAATCTCGAGAATGGAGGTACCTGAACGTGGGGATACTTGATGCGCCACATCTTCCGGAACGAACTCATAGAAATGATTTCGCCATTACAAATTCTCTTGACCTCCTCATTCACGTAATTGAATACATCAAATTTGGTTGTATTCATAGGAAGGAGAATGAGAGGCACCTCTTCGTTGTCACTCTTACGGCGAATACAACGATGACGTTGAGGACAACCAGCTTCATCGACAAACGATTTAAAGCAAGCGTTTGCTGCAGACATTCTAGTACTCTCTCTTATCGGATCTGAAAGGGTATTGCCGTGAATCGATGTCACTCTTCCATACATTAGACAGTCCTTCTTCAATTGCTTAAAACGCCTCTGTGAATATCCAACCCCAAGAGCATAGCAAGCATTGCAAACTTCTTTCCCATCTAACTTTGTTACAAACTTGTCTCGACGAGTTCCTTCCGTCCTTGTGTAAAAAGAAACCAACATCTATCTCATCCACGTACTTCGAACTGAAAACTCATTACCCCATGCATTACATCGCATGTCCAATAAATACCTTGCTGGAACGTCCCTCAAACAATTGCGTTTGCATCCTCCTTGTGCCATTGCAATTTGGATGCTTCTAAGCGATACCTTAGATGGTGCAGCTTCTGTCAACGATGGCTCTCTTGAATCTCTCCTTCTCCTATTTTGCATAGAATATGGATGATGTGCTGGTCTAACATAAGCAAATCCATCTACATGGGACAAATCTTGGATATTTGAGGGAGTAGATTGAGAAAATGGCGAATTTTCATCTATGGCGTTTGAAGCATGACTACTGCGTCGAGACCTCTGGGTGGATCCTAGTGTGTTGATGAACTCAAGAAAATCAAATTCTGGGGCCATCACTTCTATAGGCGCTATCTGTGATCCAATGTCACCATGGACACCTGTGATATGAGGTTCTACAGCCACTACACGTAGCAAAGACCGATGCCAACGAATGATCAAGCCCACACACATGCCAAGGCGTTCTCCTACAATCTCTCCGGTCCAATGCAAAGCATCATCTACCCTTGTGATACGCACCGCCACCTCGAATGGGAACAACTTTGACCCATTCAATTCCATGCCACTTTTGAATGCATGCTCCCTTGTTGCTAAGCCCACCACATCTTCTCTTTCTGAAAGCAATTCTACTGCCCTTTCCAATTCAGATGTTGTGATCCCAACAGATCTTTGTTGAATTTGTCTTGCACGTGCTGCTCGTACTAATCGGGCCCCTACAGAGCTATTAGAAGGCATATTGACCCTTTCGATGTATGGCCGTATAAAAGGAGTCTGAATCGTGCGGCTCTCCATTATCACTATTCAAAAAATAGAAACATTATTGCTGCACATTAGTCAAAATACATGTACTAATTGTTAACCTTTAAAGCACCATTCATCTGATAAAATATATGTTTCTAAACACATATTTACAGTTCAAAATATGATGATGATATTGGACCTTTTGATAAAACAACTTTGAAATAAAAAAATTAAGAATTTGTAGAGCATGAACTCCTTGCACGGAGTCTTTAACCCTGAAGATACAATGATAGGTTTACACCAAAAACACTTCAAAATTGTTGGATTCCAGCGCAATGAACAAAAAAGGAAACAAAAACTTTTATCTCTACTTTTGACCGTAGGATCTCAATTAAGACTTATTCAATAACATACTCAAAAAATTTCATAAACTTTGACCGCACGGATTGAAAAATTTATAGTGTTTGAAGTCAAGCAAATGGTTCATTTTGTTCCCTCCATGCAGTGGATCAGCATACTTTGACTTCACTTGGTGTCAATATTTTGCACTACACAAGGTCTAAATCCATAACCATCTTGTTTAGCATGATGTTAGTTCCTTGTACACCAACTTTCAGAGGTAGAGAATGGGTGTAGCATATTCAAAACAACTATGCAAGGAGTGGAAGTTGTTTGGAAGTTGTTAATTCACAGTGTATTTTTTTGTGAACTTAATATGTTTTAGATTGGTAATCCAAATCGTCAATAAGAAGGTTTACACCACATAATGTTGTGGAAAAAATAAAAAGTGAAATATAAAAAGATATCTAGGTTTTAATTGGAAAACAAGAAGTTTTTTTGGTACCGTGCCCAACACCGACTCACAATGTGTGAAATGTTTGACTTGGGTTGGTATGCTATTTTTCGCTAAAAACAAGAACTTATTTTGACAACATTAAGGGAAATCATACTACTTGCAAGTACTGAAAATCTCACATTCAACAGAGTGTCCTAGCAAAAGTTTTTGGACGTGTTGGACTTGCCTCCTCTCCCCATTTGAAATTCAAAACCCTAAATTGTTTTGATCAAATGTCCAATTTAGGTAAAAATTGATTTCCCACTAAAGTCTTCGTAATGCCTTTCTATAGAAAAAATTTCAAAGAGAAATGGTGGAAATTGACACCATAGGAACTTGACCGAACTTTCAAAAAGCCCATTTTGGACACCTGATCCTGTAGGGGTTAAATATGCTACACCTCTTCTGCATCCCTAAACATTGGTGTAAATGGAACTTATATCATTTCTGACATGATGATAACAAATCTAGATCATGTGTGATGCGATTTTTTGAATCCAAGTGAGCTGAAACGAAGGGAATCCACTGAACTTAGGGAAGAAAATGAACCATGTTGTCTACTTGCTATTACCGACACCATTGGAACTTATTTCAATCACTAATAAAAAAAGGTTTGTACATCCAGATAAAGGTTATTCTACAAACAATATAGTATAGAAGATCAATCAACAATCAATCTTAAACTTGTATAAAAATAAATATTTACCTCAAGATACGTTGCAGGTGTTAGCAGTATTCGCACTGATGCTTGATGGCGTTCAACATTTAATCACCATTCCGTCATTGTTGAACATGTTTTTTTAACCCTTCCCACTTTAACTGCACCACATGCATAAAATTTATACGGTAAACTATGCGATAAAACCTCCTAAGTATCATCGTATTACATATACCCCAAAATTTTAATATAATATGTAAAAAGTTTAAACATAAGGAGGAACAAAGCAAAAGGTTCAAAGTTCAAAAGTCAAACTTTGACTCGTAAACTTTAGGCACAAGGTTCCAACATGGATATAAGGTTTCTATGCAAATCTGGAGGTCATTTCTCTTCCCAGTTTCTAAGGTGAGCTCTCTTGCATTCGAAACCTTAAGGCCATGTGCATTTTTACTCCATTCACTAATTTTTGTCAACTTTGTGTATTGTGTAGATTGAAGGAAATTTGCACATCGAGGAGATTTTAGCGAATTTGATAAGCTTCTAACTTTGTTTCAATTCTGCATAGAGGGAACTCAGGGATAGGTACATGATGATTGAAGTTCAGTCAGAGGTTACGATAGAGTTAGGTGAATACCAATATCTGAATACACAAATGAGGACACCAACTTCAGTATGTACAAAATTGCAAAGTTGAATGAATACACATATAGCAGTCAACAACTAGTAAGTTCAACCTTCGTTCAACTGAAATAATTACACCAACACCACACAAATTGAAGTCAATGTGAAGTTAATAATATGGCACTAAATCCTCAGTACGACACATCACCGCACAACCTGAAACCCTAGCCGCCACACCCAGGCACCCAAACCCTAGCCGCCGCAACTAAACCCTAGCCGCCGGTTCCACGGAGTTCGCGCGACACCTCATGGAATAACCGTGGACTGGAGGTGTGCGCGCGCACACCCCCAACTGCTGCTGCTCCTGCATCCATCCAAAAACGCCCCGCCGCAGCAAGAGCTGCGATTGAAATCCATAGTTCTCGGGCGCGGCGCTGGCGCGGGCGCTTGCAGGTGCCATCTATCACACCTCCCAATCACTCTCACATGTTCATCTCTCACACCTCCCAAACTATTGCTTGCATTTCTCTCACCTCCCAAACTTTTCTCCCTCACAACTCTACTCTCCTCACCCTCACAAGCCCTTCTCTCAAACCCTCCTTTAAACCCTCTCTAACACTCACAGCCTCCCTCAAACTATTGCCAAGGGTGTGCGCGCGCACACCCCCTCGTAGGACAACCCAACCTGGCAGAGGATTGATATCCTCCATCGATACCCACATTTCCAAAACCCTAATATCAAACCCTAATTGATACCCGAATTAGATACCTCGGTTGATAACTTGGAAATGGTACCTATGAATTCATACCCTGGTGGTGATACCCTTGCTATTGATACACAATGTACCTTGGTCCATAAATGATGTTGAGAACATCTCAACCAAAAATCGTTAAAAATGCTTGTTTTAGTGCATTTATCAAGGAAGAAAAAATATAGTTTTTTTGGTAGCTTTAACCGTTGGATCTTAATCCTTACCTATTAAATATATGCTCCGCAAATTTCATAAATTTTCACCGCACGGATTGAAAGATTATAATGTTTGAAGTATTGAAAAGGCTCATTTTCTTCACTGCGTTTTCTGGATCAGCAGACTTTGACTTCAATTGGTGTCACATTTTTGCACTATAAAAGGTCTCAAATTAATTACCATAATGTTAAGCATGATGTTACTTTGCTGTATACCAATTTTTAGAGTTAGAAAAGGGGTGTAGCATATTCAAAAAAATTGTGCAATAAGTGGGGGTTCAAAAATTCTCAATTCACGTTATGTTTTTTTGTGAACTTGATATCGTTTGAAATGAGAATCCAAATGGTCAATACGAAGGTTTACATCGCATAATGCCGTAGGAAAAATCAAAAGTGAATCATACAAAAATCTCAAAGTTTTATGTGGAAAGGTAGAAGTTTTTTGGTACTCTCCTCGAAAATGTGTGACAATGATTGAAAATAATTGACTTGGATTAATATGCTATTTCACCAAAGAACTAAGAACATGCTTAACACGATGGTATTGGATTTAGATCTTGTGTAGTTTATAAGTTTTTAGAGGTAGACAAGGGGTGTAGCATATTAAAAAAAAAATGTGCAATGAGTGGAGGTTCAAAAATTCTCAATTCAAGTTATGTTTTTTTGTGAACTTAATATCGTTTGAAATGAGAATCCAAATGGTCAATGAGAAGTTTTACATCGCATAATGTTGTAGGCAAAATCAAAAGTGAATCATACGAAGTTCTCAAAGTTTTATGTGGAAAAGTAGAAGTTTTTTGGTACTCTCCCCAAAAATGTGTGACAATGTCTGAAAATAATTGACTTGGATTAATATGCTATTTCAGCAAAGAACTAAGAACATGCTTAACACGATGGTATTGGATTTAGATCTTGTGTAGTGCAAAAGTTTTTAGAGGTACACAAGGGGTGTAGCATATTAAAAAAAAATGTGCAATGAGTGGTGGTTCAAAAATTCTTATTCCATACTAATAGTGTATCATTTTGTAATGATATACAGGTTTTTTGAGTGTTGCGTTATGGCACCACCAAATATTAATAGAATCTGGGAGAGCCACGGCTGGTGGATCGCAGAAGTGGATGAGTCGAGCGCCTTCTTATGGGTGACGGATTATCCCTTTGAGCTGGGAAAGCGTACATTGGCGTTGAGGAAGAGTTTTGGCAAAATCTAGTCAATCACTCTTCGACGTGATGACATGGTATACGTTACTTGCGCAGTGAGTCCAGGTCAATCGGAGGTGAAGACTTTTCTTTCGAAGAAGTTGCTTCTTGCACATGTCCCTTTGAATCTTCTTCAAAATCCAGGTTAAGTGAAATTCCTCAAATCATTGCAGACGTTTTAGTTGAACATCTCTCTTGCGGTACGTACTGCTAGACACAACGTCTTAGCCTGTTTAGCGTTATCACCAGAGATGGTGCTGAAGGCTAAGAAGATTATGGAAGAACATATCAGATATGAGGCATTTTGGGAGAGGGACCCATCGCGTGCGACAACTTCAGCCCCACCAGCGGAACCAGAAGAAACAGAAGTTTATCAAATTCTGGCCGAGCCGTTGCAATTGGATTGGAGACCACTGGAGGGGGGGAGGGGAAGTGAAGGCCAATATCCCACCACAACTTCTGAGGTACAGACATTACCGAATCCGCCATTAACGAGTAGACGTCCTACGAAGAGGCCACGGCGTATTGAGAGTGATGTAGCTTCTGGTTCAAGAGAAGGCCCATCAAGTTTGGATCCAAGCATGAGGAGGTTGATTGGGAGAAGTGTAAGATCGGGTGGCAGGGTTCTTAGGTCGGGGCTGAGGACGTCTGACGGTCATCGTAGGGCTCCTACATCTACAGCGGGAGATTTAGCTGATTCGTCAGCCGTGGCGCTAGAGGAAGAAGCATTTCACAACCTATCTGACAGTGTTCTAGAGGATTTTGAAGACATTGCGGACATACCACAGGATGTTCCAACTTCAATGTATTTAAAAGCACCAGTGCCTACAACGGAGGAGATTGCAAAATGATCATTGTGGGGAATTTTGTGTTTAAGGCACACATAGACCGCATTGTCTCTGTGGAGAATCCGGAAACAAACCACCGGGTTTTATGACAGATGAAAGTCAGAGAAGTATTTAACTGTTTAAGAGACCCAGAATCCGCGAGTCGGGTGAGTAGGTTGGTACTTCGACCGATCAGATACATTGTACATACTACCACCGATGATGGTGTCGTTGAGGAAGGGGAACTGCCATTTCCATTGGTAGGAACCGCACGAGAGTTTGAGCGCATGTTCATTGCACACGGGAGTGCTTCAACATAGGGTGCTATGGGATCCCAGTATTCTTGGCTTCAAGATTATATCATTTGGGAACCGGTGGATGGGCAACACATAGTAGCAGCTTGTAAGTTTGCACAACAGTAGTGGAGACATGGTACTATGCCTTTAAATCAGTACCTGGACACGTTCGAGCGGCGGGAGGCCTCTTTTGTGGTGTATGATGATCGTCGCTTTTACATTGAGAAGTCTGCGCTTATCAAGGTGGCGGAGTTCCAGAGACAGTCATATTCTACCATGGAGGAGGATTTGAGGAAGATCCGTCAGATTTGGGATCTATACGGGAGGCCTGATAGCACACTACGTGCGGACGATGCACGTAGGGCTGTTGCTTTAGCGAGTGCAGCAAGTGTAGTGCATAAGTTGCCCAAGGGGGATGAAGTTGTCACGGTGAAGAGGTTGGCCAAAAACATGGAGGATCTGACCAATCATGCATGGAATCCGAGCAATGACTGCTTCGAAGCTATCATTCAAGTATGCAAGAACTACGAAGACGGCATTCTCTTTTACAGCAAGGAGGAAGAGGACAAGTGGAAGGACATGGCGAGGAAGAAAGAGTTGGATCCAAATGTGGACGTACAACCAACAAGAAAGGAGATGACCCAGAATTGATTGAGGCCGTTAGGTAGGGTTCTGATTCGATATTATCTTCGGTTGGCAAAGTCTGCTGCAGCGAAGCCGGTGACAGAGGATGGAGTAAGATCTCGTCAAGCATATTACTTCGACGGTGTAAAAGACAAGAACCCGCATCCTCATACGATTGCCGGTGTTGTTGACCGATATCAGAGACGAGAAGCTGTGATGAATTCCATCCGTTGGTTGATGGTGGAGAACAAGGAAAGTACACCTGATTCCATGGAGGAGCTCTTTCGTATCCGTGTAGAGAAGTATTTTTCGAGGAGTAACGCACAACTTGATACCTTTGGGAAGCTTTTGAATGCTACCACGAAAAAAACTTGGACTGCTCGTGTGCGGGGGAAGGTGTCTAAACTGGAAGACATAGACTACTTCATCCCTCCTTCCATCAGGTTTCATTATGGTGACATTGCAGCAGGGGGGCGTGCATACATTGGATTGTCCGTGGATGTGGGAGGACAGGCTACTGCTAAATGGGAATGGGAGATGGAAGTCAAGAGGCCAGGCTAGAGCGACACAGAGAATCTTCTTCCGGTTCGGTGTAGAAGAGGATTATTCCACACCGACTACATAGAGTTGGGGAAACCATGTTTGTGGGTGATTGATTGTCGACGTGGCGGTGGGAGGCATGGAGATGGTCATTGGGGAGATGCCCAGTTATCCGCAGCTTTTGCACAACTGGCATTATGGATGGTAAATATTGAATGATGGAACGTCATCTTCTTGTTACCAGCGGCGGTGTATGCCAACGAAGAGTTTTTCACGAAGGTGAAGCTTCCAGAGGGGTGTACTATGCGACGTGGATGTTGGGCATTTGATCCGAACTCGGTTAATCCCTATGCTCTCGATTTTACAGAGAATGGGCGTCTGGAGCAAGTAGTACAACCGATTGGCGATGTTGTGATTTGTACGCAGCACCTTGTGGGTACATTTCCTGGCCCGAACTATGTTTCTGGAGACGTTCCACTTCCACTTGTATTGTTGGATCACTGAAGTGAGGCACGCCAACCCTCTGAAGTTGATTCACTTGAGAGATCTCCATCAGAGCTGGCAAGACTAGTGGACTCATACTTGCCCCGTGGTTGGGGTTTAGTGGCGTGTAACATATCTACGGCCATTCCCACGATCCTTGAAGGAGATTTCCAGGGATCTGAGATTTTCATCATTGACAATTGTACAGACAGAGTTTCATTTCTGTACAATGAGTTGTCCGACAATTTCCAAGGACAACTGTTGGTCAGGACCGGTGGAACAAATATTGGTTGCAACATTGTACCTGAGACCGAAGAGGCGGTTGGTGGAGTGAGGAATGAAGACGACAATGAGGATGGAGGTGGTTTACATGAGAGATTGCCACGTTCATGTACCACTGAAGATTTCTCATCTTGCAGTGGTTCAGACGCCGATGAAGATGGAGTGAACCAGTCTCCTCCAAGAGAGAGGATTCCATCAACGCAGCGGGCGGTGGGAGATACTTCAGAGGAGACGTCTGCAACACCTACAGAGAGGATGCAAGACACCGGTGTAGTAGATGTTAGTTTGGCGGCAGGAGTAGGAGGAGGGCGTACATTTGATGGTTCTAGGTTGGAGATGGAGGAAGAAAGATTCGATTCATGTGAATTTTTTTCGGTGCAGAGGAGGATTCCACAGCCTTTGATGCCTTCTCAATCAGAGCCAATATCGAAGCCACAAGAGATGTTCGGAGGTACTCAGAGTGATACCAGACTAGGGTTTGTCTTCCGTTCCAAGATCTAGCGTATCCGAGGACATCATTGCATTTCAGGGGGCCTTCTCATCAGAGCGAGAGATGTCCTTCAATGCAAACGATGGTTTTTTCTACAATGTAGATAGCGTAAGGCATACGCGGGAGGGTGTTCCTGGCAATTACCGATTTGTTGAGTGTGCGTCCATTGGCATCGAAGATGTGGGAGATCGTCTAGTGGAGGATCATGAACTGTCCGCTATGGTAGGTAGCGCCATTGGACACGTGGAGGGAGTCGTGCCGCCAGAAGATGAGCTCTGAGCCCTGTAGCTATATACTATAGTAGAGCATGCACGCAGTGTAGGTGACAAGTACGTTAGTATACTGCACTTTGAGATGTGTCTATCGTTAGGTTGGTGGTATATATTTATATATTGGGTGGTCTATATGATATGTTTGATTTTAGAATTCCTTAGCAATAGTGTGGAATTGCTTGATTATGTATGTTTTTGCATTATAAAATACAGTGAGGTACTTTACACTGTCTTAGGAATTTGTATACATATTTTTGTATCTCTTACACATTGTATTTGTAGTGCAGTATTCTAAAATCCTATAATAACTCGTAACACATTTATAATCTCTTTGAAGTTTGGGCACATGATTATAATTTTGTAGCAGGATTTGCAAACTAGATTAGAAATCATATATTTTCTAAAAAAAGGTAGAAAATGTAAAAAATATATTATTGATATGAACATGAAGATGCCAATGTATGACACGACAAACATCAAAAAAATTTGACAAAAAACATACTAAACTTTTGTCAAATTTTGATTTTTTAAAAAGTTATGAGCAATTAACTTGCGGCTTTCTACCAGCAACCAGTGCACTTGGCTAAGTGCATAATTGCTTAATTGCGTGTTTGTATTGTTTTGTCACGACACTAATTACCTAGTTCACAATTAGTGTACAAGTTTGCTTTTAGTGTACACTACACTAAAAAAGATATTTAGTGTACACTACACTAAAAGAGATATTTAGTGTAGTGCAAATAAAAAATAAAAAATAAAAAATAGGTTTGAAAAGTAGAAAACTAGAAGTAGTATTTAATATGAAATTTAACAAATGTCGTATAAAGTATATACAACACATTCTACTAGGATTGTATTTATAGATATACTAGAAAAATTAATATTTAATATTAAATTTAATACATCTAGTATAAAATATCAACCATATAAAAATTACTAGATTTTTTTAAAATAGTAATAATAAAATAGTATATATATATATATATATATATATATATATATATATATATATATGTATACATATATGTATACATATATATATATATACATATGTATATATATACGTGTGTTTGTGTATTTTTAGTGCCCTTTTTTCCTTTTAGCAGACTCATTGTTTCAAAAGGAGTACATGGCAACTTGCCTTAATCCTTAAACATCAAAAGTTGCCACTACAGTGTGACAGCCACAATTTTCTACATGCATAATACAATATTCAAATATGATAGAATTTAGATTTTGAAATTACCTCGTATAAAAGACGCTAGTTAAAGAAATTTCAATTCTAAGGTGTAAATCTTGTTAAATTTAAATACCTTTTTTGTACCATATAAAGTGAAATACGGTAATGTGTATACAGTTCCCTTTTGACGTTCAAAGATTAACCATGTCATTACTATGATTGTGTCTATAATTGTAACTTAACTCATCTTGTCTCAAAAATAAATTTTCAAAATAAAAGATTTAAATCTTCTAAGTATGGAGAAATCTATATCGGACTGATAAGAGGACGAATGGTAATCTTTTATTAAAATAAATAAATGTTGGATTGGTTTTAATGTGGTAAAATTAATCTAAGGTCTTGGACAATTGTGTACTTGATAATTAAATTTTTTCATATTTCTAGAAAATATATGCATGTATTAATATAGTATAATATTTGAATTTTTTTTTAATTAAAAATTTTCAAGTGTTTAATTGTTCATTCATATATATATTTATATATACCTCTACGTAATTTTAGTTATTGTAATGTATTTTAGTTTAATATAATTTTTTAATATATAAACTCAAATATGTGTTTTAATCAATGCCGTCTAATTAGTTCAAAGAAAAAATAACAGAAAAATATTCATTATTACAAAGTGAGGTAGAAAAAATGGTAAAATAGGGTATAATAATTTTTAATATATATTAAATGTATATATGCTCACAATAAAAAAATGAAATAACATTGTCCAATGAAAAAAAATAGTATTTGACAACCGATTCAAGTGGGTAGTTTAAAGCCCGGGCCCCGGCACTAGCGCCGCGGAGACTGCCACGACAACTTTCAAGTTGACTTCGAACGGTACAAACCATACCTGTAGTACAAATTGCACCTAAGAGAAATTGTTCTTGACAATACATGCGACGTTTCCGGCAATACATGCGACACAATATAGATGATAAAATCAATACATGCAAGCCTGAGCAGTTAAGTAAATAGAAAGTTACTGAATTATGAAACACTATGTCCCCATCTACACAATAGATGTGACAAACAACACAAAGTATTCCACTTCGTACCACCAAAACTACATCCCACAAAAATTATCCTATCCACGACGATTCTTCATGGATCTTTTGTTTCTCTTCTTTGCTTCCTCTGCCTCCTTAGCTTCAGCTGCAATCTCACTTCTAGTCTTTCGTTTTGCTTGATATTTAGCATCAATTAGAGGTAGAAGAAGTGGGGGTGGTACCTTCATCACTGCCCTGGATAACTCTATTTGTTTTGATGCCTCAAATTTGAATTCCAACTCAATAGCCTATTCTCTCAATTTTTTGAGGCACTCTGTACCGCAACTTCTTGTCTCAACTTCTGAAGTCTTTCAAACTCTGCAGCTTCTTCTCTTAATTTCCGTATACATTCTTCAAGCTCCATTTCTACAGTACCATTCATGGACGGTTCCCCAAGGTCAAACTCAATAGCCTCTACGACAACACCCACATTTATCTTGTTGCCAACATCCACCATTGTCTTGACGCCAACATCCTCCTTTGTTTTGACAGGGGAGTCTACTTTGTCTGTAGATGGAAGATCCGGATGTGATTGTGTTTGCAATGGGTGGCTTGAAACTTGAATCTAATGTTCCTGACCTATAACTGCACTATTATTTCCTAGGCTCTCTGTTCCACGGCTCCCACTATAACTAATCTCTAAACCAACATTGTCGATGATAGCTGTTCTATTTGCACTTTGAGTCCATGTGCATACTGTAGATTGGGCAATTTGATCTTGATAAATCTTTTCAGGATCTGCACTATCTTAAGACAAGGAAATTAGTTCTTTATGCCTCAAGAACTGACAATTGCATAAAAATATATACAATGTACACATCATACTAGACTCATTTTAAACCTTTTGTACAAATGATGTACACGGAACATACGTTAAATACCATAGTAGTATAAGTTATATTCTTTGTATAAATTGTGTATATAGAACATATGTAAACATTCAACTACCTCAAACAAGTAAAGAGCAGTAGGATAAAGAATATACCGATGTCTGGATATGAGTTCAATATACTCAATGTCAAGGTGGCTAGGAGACTGTATTGTTGCTTTTTCAACTCTAAAGTTTCTGCAAGTTGTTGAAGAGGTGTAGGCAGTTGTCCAAATCCGAAACTACGAAACCAAGACGAATGCACTGATGTTCCACAACTTGCATCTGCACATGTGGTAGACACTCTAAACCAAACCGTTGTGCACCAGGGATGGTATAAATGCCCACAAGTACTGACTACAATGTCGTTTAAAGAAAAATGGTTGAAGTAAAGTGCACAAGGCTGCATCGATATTGAGTTAGACTTTGATGTTGCTTTTGAATCAAATAGGAAGCAATAGGGAGTAGGTCTCATAACGATACCAACTTCTCCTCTCTTTGTATGAGTAAGTTGGAACAACAAAGCATCAAATTGCCTCCTCAAACAAGTTTGCCTAGCTAGAAGCTCTTTGTACCTTACATTACATCCCTTTAGCTCTAACACAACACCTTTGTAATCCATCTTGGCGTCATTGAGCATCTCTTGGTGCACCTCTTCCTTCCTAGAAAGGTTTTGTTCATGTGCTCCAATTTGTACATCATGCAAACCATATACATTGCGTACACAATGAGTCTTTTGCATCTTGACAATTTTTTCCTTAGTTCGGCGGAAGACCCCTTCTTCATGGGATACAATATTCAACAAATCCGCTTTCTTTTTTTGATAGAGATGTAGTCCATCGTCACAAAATGAAGTGGCAATCCCACTAACTTGATCAACTTAAACAAGTCTTGTAAATTCTTATTAGTTTATGGGCTACACTGTTGGACACAAACCTCCTCTTCCTTTACTACGTTCAAAACTTTTGGAACTACAAAAGTCCTAGCAGTAGGATCATGAAACAACTCATCAATGCCTTCTAGCACAAAGAGTTCATCCTCCGTTTTGCCTGTGAGTTGTTCTAGAGCTCTCAAAGATATCTTCATCTTCTATAACCATTTGCTTCTTTGGTTTTTGTTAGAGGCTGCAACAAACTCCGCCCAACTCACAAGTTTCTTCTTTTTCACCTCCATGATAATATTCCTAGCAAATTGCTTAGCTATAACCTTGGACTTTGGCAGATCTCTCAAATAAATCAAAGGAAAAATCTCATTAACGCGGGTTAAGACTTTTTGGTCCTTACAATCTCCGTAATGATAACCAGCTCTCCCCTTCCTTCCGTTAGGTGGCCCAAAAATATCACTTACCTCTTTGTCCTCGATGTCAACTGGAGGTCGTAACTTGTGTGGATTTTTTTCTTTCTTGGGGAGCCCATGTTTTGTCTCAAACTCTTCTTCAGTGACCACGCATAGAGGAAGATGGGTCTTTAGAGACGTCAACTTCTCAACTTCTTTTTCCAAAACACTCTTCTTCACCTTGTGATCAACAAGGCCTTCTTCTTGTGATCTAGCAAGCGGAGATCCAAAGAGATCATCATCGTAGTCATAGTCACTTATAGGTTCATCTTCTCTAGAAAAGAAACTGGAAGGGTCATCTTCCCTAGAGAAGGTCCTGCTCTGAATCAACCAATCGTCTGCTTAAAATTTGGACCCATGTGTAAAATCCATGTTGAGGCTGCAATACAATGACAAAAAAATATGAATAATAATGAAAGATGGGTACTTTAGCATGTCGCAGATAGTATACTTTGTATTAAATAGTACTTTTTGTACTTGACTTTCTTACGCCGAGTACAACTAGCAATCTAGGTTTTATTAAACTCTATCCATCTAAACTCTAAATTTCAATAAGTTTGAAACAAAACCATATGCTTGGTCAAGTAAACATACATAGAAAAATACCCTAAAACCACATAAAAGAAACATACAACATACCCTAAATCCAACACACATGCGAAGGTTATATTGACACTCCCGATTCAAGCTCCAAATACAGGAAGTTCGCTTCAAAATTAGGAAAGATGGGAAAGTCAGCACGTCACAAATTTATCAAAGACGTCGCAAATAGTACAGTTTGTATTGAACACTACATTTTGTACTAGACTTTGGTACATCAAGTACAATTAGCAAAGGGTTTTTAAAAACTCTAGCTACCTAACCCTAAACCTCTATAAGTTAGAAACAAAACCATGTGCTTCATCAAGTAAATATACATGGGCACATATAAGGAACCGTTCAAAGAAACATACAACAAAATCGTAAACCCAACTCACCTGCAAAGGTTGTTTTGACACGCCCAATTCAAGTTCCAAAGTGGAGCAACTCCAAGAAGGTTGCTTCAAAATTTTGAGAAGGTACTCAGAGAAAGATGACATCGCCATTGTGTGTGGATAACTTACAAGCGACAATCAAATTTTGCCGTCTTTCAAATTTTGGTAATTCAAGAGAGATTCCTCCTAAAAAGGCAATAGCTGACAATGTGGATATGTTAGATAAATCCAAAATTGGAAGCAGAACGAGCTCCCTTGATTGGTCCATACGGTACAACAAGTACGCACTGTACAAATTGAGTACAAAGCGTTATAGAGAGGAATATATGAGGATTCTAGAAAAACCAAGGTAATATGGAGACCTAAATCTATTTATTGCCAGAAATTCATTTTGCCAACATATAACAAACTCACACCATCCATTTCAAATAAGATTTGTCCCTCTACCACACGAGCAATCCTACCTATAGAATTCCCCTTTCCTTTTCCCATTTTGACTTTGGTAGGTTTACTGGTAATAGGAATATCTGCAAAAACTCTTATCCACATTTGACCATTTCTCCCAAATTCTGTACTTATAGCACGACGCGCTGCTTTCAATTACTTGATATGAGATTCGACCAGCTTCACAACTTTTCATGCCATATTTTCCAAAACAAGGTTGTGAACCGTCTGCTTTGCAACCCTTAAATTTGCCTTTTTGATATTTACGATATTTTGTACGTTTTGGATATAGCATGACTTGTCCCTTTTTTATGTTAATAATATGAAATCCACACTTTGACAACTAAAATCCCATAAGGAGTAGATGCTCAAGTGCTTTTGCATAATCAATTTGATCTGAAAATACATGTAAAGAGGTTTCACCATACTTTCTGCATTCAGTTTTAGCAATTTTTGCGCCATTTATTCGGCATGAACAACAAATACAGATTCCCTTAACATATTGGCATTTTTCAATCTCTTGAAATGTAGATCTACAAATTTGTCAAAATGATTTTTTTTGTTCTAGTTTCCAAGATATTTCTTGAGCAATTAGAGAAGCACTTTGATAAACAGAAGCTATTTTGACTGACCTAATTAAGGTATTAGTTTTTGTTTGATTAGATAAGAAAAGTTGCATTTTTTTCCAATAATAATAACGTCTGAACAATAAGTGAACTTTCCTCCATTCAACAACTCTTGAAATAAAGAAAGCATCCAAATCCAATATAAACCAGGGTTGACGAATCGGCTTTGTGCTTCTTAGTATGTAATTATTAGCTAATGGCACGCCTTGCTCGCGATGGATTTGAAACCAAAGCCTAAAAAGGCTTTGTTTGTGCAAGCAGTGGAGGGCATTTTGAGGCGGGAACGTAAGTGCCCGGGCAAAGCTAGGGAGCGTTGTGCGGAGAAAGTTGTTCTACGCTACGCATCTATGTCCTTCCACAAATTTATTGCCAGCTGTATATTTTGGCAAAATTTATTGGCAAAACAGTTTGGCAAAATTTATTGGCAAAACAGTTTGGCAAAATGAAGAGGGAGATTTTGTTCTTTCAAAATTCATTTGTTGGCCGCCCTAAACGCCAATCTTTAAAAAAATTGGAAAAAAATGACTTTAAACTCATGTTTTGAAACTCCTAAAGAAAAGCCACATTTGTTACATTTATTATTTATTGGCTATCATTTTATCTATACAAATAGCAAGGTGTCGTAGCCAAAGAATAGGGGTTTATATATAGCTATTTAAAATATAAAAATGATAACTAAAAATCATCATAATGAGTACAAACATGTGAAACCTGAAACTGTGACAGTAAGAACGTTTTATATTTGTACTCATTTTAAGGGTTTCATTTTATGCAATGACTATTTTGATTCCTAATCTTCAATGTATACAAGATGTAGGACTATACCTACTAATATTTTTCTCCAAAATATAAATAATCTAGTCTAAAATTGAGTCTAAACTTGTACCTGGCCCTGAAATTGTGTCGCGACTACAAATTTGTACAAGCGTAGTGTGCGTTCACCCCGTGAGTTCAAAATAGAGAAAGGTATTTACAAGAACTATACAATTGACCGTAAGGTGGAGTTTAAGCCCGCTATGCAACATGTCTTATACCATTATTTTAAATATGTCATTTTCCCTGCTAAGGCAATTTCTAGGTCTTCTGCATTCTTTGCTAGTTATCTTGATGTTGACAGCGACAATTGCATGTTAACAAAAAGTATTCAGAAATCATGGGATTCCTTTCACTGGGAGAAATGCGGCTAGAATGTGGATTGTCCCGAGAGAAAGCCTCCAAGCTTTGACATTGCACTTCGTGACAGCATTGAACCGTCATTTATTGGGACCTAAAAGGTCTCACCCGTTGCCGTCAAGGACCATGTTGCCACAAAAATAAAAGAGACGAAGAGAAAGACAATACAAAGTAATAAGAATGTTGAAGACACTAGTATTTTGGAGCCTTCTAAGCATGTGGACGCAATAGAAGACTTCTCAAGGGCCATTCCTTCATCTTCTAATGCTATGATCAACCTTCAACCGTCTCTAGCGGTTGTTGTTCAAGGCCTATCTACTTCCACAATATTGGCATCCCGACATGTAAGGACAAAGAAGTCATCCACAATTGATAAGACTTCATCCTCTGCAGCCCTTCATCTCTCCTTGTCTCTTTGTTGAAGCAAACCTCAATTGCAGAGGTCATGGAGACAGGGCTCTCTCATTGAAAACGCTTGCAAAAATGCATGTTTTTATGTCCAAGGTACAATATTTTGATGCCATTGCTTTAATCTTCATTTCATTGAAACCTCAAGTTCAGTATCAAATATTACTCAAAGTAACCTTCTATGTTTTGTAGATGAAGGGAGACGCTACAGGTCCTACGCGATCAATATCTTGTCCCCACAGTGGTGTGGATTTGATAATCTTTGATATTCCATAAGGCCTTCTGGTTCCAAGTCTTTCTGTCCCGCCTTCATACATTTCGGCATGGAATGTTTGTGAAATGACTCATATTTAGGCTCGATTTGAATTTGCCAATTCATTTCTCCACGAAGATGGAGCTATTGTGATTTTCCTTCCCAAATCTCTGACAATTAGGTTGGATGTCCGAACTTATGCTAAAACGTACGAGTTTGAGATTATATAGGATTGGTGGGGTGTTAACAAGCTTCCACTAAATTCTCCACTTCATCCTGAAGTTATTGCAGGTGAGTTTTTTTTGTATTCATATATGTTTATTACACTCTTGCATTGTATTGATTGTTGATTGTATGTTGAAATCGTCATTTTAGACCCGCTGATTTCATATTTTTCTTTTCATCTGTGAGAATTAGTCAGCAAATTCCTTCACCATTCATATTGTCCTAGAATTAGCCAACGTAAGTATTAATGTGAAGGAAAGACAAAATTTTGTTCAATTCTACAATGTCTATGGATTTCCAAGCCATGAATTGTACCCTACCATGGCGAGGAGCTCGTGAAAAAGATGAATCATTTTTCCACATGTTTTTCGAAGCCTTAACCAGTATAGGATCAGTTATTTTGGACGCCATTGTTGCCACAGGTGTAAATCTCACTTGTTGTAAATGACATTTATATAAATCCATTTTCCGTTCATTTGTTTCTAAATCTCGATTTGTTTTTGAGTTCAGAAGCTTCTATTTGAGCAGGAACTAGGCTACATTGACATGTTATTAGCTATTAGTCTGATCTGCTAATTTTTAGGCCCTTCTTTGTCCTCTTCAAGGAAAGGCACCCATTTTATCAATTCCACCTAAACCAACTGATGCACTTGGTGAAGATGAACTTCCGATTTGCTGCATGGCAAAAAAAATCGTTTAATTAAGTAAGTTCCTTCTTTCAGCAATTTTGCCGTCTTAATAACTGGAAACCGTAGAAAGTTTTTTTTTACTTATATTTCCTATTGTTTGGCAGATTGATGGATTTCACCGTCATTCCTCCAAGTCATTTACACTTCCTATATATGCCAAGACTATCGCAATTGCCTTTGCTATTAAACCTTCTTTACAATTAGTTCACAAGTGCCATGGTTTCAACCCTAACGTTTATCAGTTTTTAGATGTGGAGGCAATAAAGGATAGTGAAAGTTCTTCTACTTAGTTGTGGTGATTTATCTAGCTTTGGTTTTGTAAGTATTGTTCTACTATTTTTTTTACGTATTTCGTACTTTATTCTTTGGTTTCATATACGGTATTGAAATTTTCTTCCCACTATTATGATTAAGGGCATGTATATATCCCGTACATAGGTTTCTTTTGGCGATGGTTGTATACGTATATATAATTTTCCTTGGGTACTGGCAATTTGTTTTTCTCTTGGTGTCTTTGACGTAGTCATCCTTGACCAACTACATGGGACAATAAACTATGTTATGTATTTTACCCCCGGTATAGACACAACTTAATAGCAACGGCTACTTTATTATCCCCGGGGTGACAATCCTTTACTATCTTTAGATCCTAAATTAGTGAGAGGATGTAAACCGCAGAGAAGTTAAAATGGTTGATCTTCATTTACGCTTTTGCATTTATTCACAGTAACGGGCGTCCTTTATCACTTGCCATCAATGTACTTGTCTATCAAAGGCTTTTTTATTGCACTTGTTAATCTTTAATGACATTACGTCCATGGCAATAGGATTTTATACTCCACAACCAATATCCATACTTCCTTAATAATGTAAACATTATCCCACAATTATAGGAATAGTGGACAAAAATCAATTATTGTACTTCATAAACTTCCACGACTTTAGGTCCCAATTGTTTTTAATTTTTTTTAAAACAAATAAAAATCTAAAAAGATTTTTCTGCTCACGGCTCACCACTCACACCGATTGCTCTCCGACCGCTCACCCGGTCAAGTTCTTAACCTCGACTTGAAGTTCATCTCTAATAAACTTTATGCTTGGGCAAAGTGGTTTGCCATTAACGGTTTGTCTCTCTCGCGCGAGGGCCACCGCGGGCGCAAGAGCTTCATAGTGAAGTGCTATGTGAGGAAGTTCGAGTCAACAGTCTTTTCTTCTTTCAATGACATGATGGAATTGTTGTTGGAGGGAATCTTATTGTCCTCAGATGGTCATTTGAACAATTTGATTACACAAGAGACGCTGACGATGAGGAGTACCACTAGCCAGCCATGGCGCGGAGCGCGGGAGAAGTCCTCCAATCTGATGGAGGCTCTTATTGACCTTTGCACTAAGGAGGATGACATCGTCCTCGATCTCACGTCGTCTATTGGTTTGTTTTCATACTACTTCCAATACTATCATTTTTTTCTTACGTTTGAATGCTAACATCAATTTTGTTGTTTCTACAGTATAGAGGCATCTATCAAGGCTTGCAAGGCCCTTGAGCGCCACATCTTGGCGTTAGAGGAGGACTCAAGTTTGGTAGAAGAGGTCGTCCGGCCTTTGATTCCACGCACTCTAGAAGTAGAGTCCGTAGTAGCGCCGCCAATGTAGAATGGCTCTTGCAAGCGCCTATTGGAGCTCGATGACGACGAGCTAGAGGCAAAGACCGCTCGCAAGAGAATTTGTAAGTAAGTTCTCTTCCTCTTTGATAAATGATTTTGAATTGTAGTTTCTAAAGTTTGATTATTTTCTGAGTTAAAAATGATGTGACACTTCATTTATGCAGTCGTTCGACATTGTTAATGGCCTTACCATCAACAACTCGGGCGAAGGTGCTATCACGCTTGTCGAAGGAGATGAAGAGTCCGCCGCACTTGTATCATATGAATCCTTGGGATGGAGGTGTTGCAGATGCGATGGCTGCATTTCCATCTCTTCCACGTGTTTCAGAGGTGGCCCAATGTAGATTGCCGCAGAACAATTTATAGAAGGAGAGGCAACCGCTAGTGGTTCATATAGTAGTTTGTCTCATATCCACTAGATAGCTCAGATGACTTTTCAGCAGAGGAATCTTGATTTAATTAATTTTGTTGTTGTTTTGTTTTTTCATGAGGCGTGTAGTTTCTTGATATTTTCATTACAATTGTCTATCTATTGCGTATTATTTGGGACTGCCCACAACTTTATACATATGTTATTCCAAAGCACTTACAAATGTATACTCTTGTTTTGTTCATTGTTCAATCCATGCAATTTTCACATCTAACTACATGTATTTAACTATATGTATTATCATAACATCTAACTACATGTATTTTCATAACATCTAAGTATTGTACATATATTTTCACAACATCTAACTACATGTATTTAACTACATGTATTTTCCTATAGATCTGGTCTAAATCTACCCGATCCATATAACCCTAATATTTTTTGTGCATATTTAGGGTTTTTAGGATTAAGTATAGTGTGCATTGAGTTGTAAACACCGGATATCCATTTAAAACCAGCGGGTTTTGTTGAGAGAATCATAAGGAAGACCTAAGGCCAAAATTCTAAAAAGTGCATGTCCAGTTCCATGTCCACGTCCAGATCTGGTTCTTTGAGTAATTACCAGTTCTGGACTTCTTGAAACTCCGATTCTGGACTTAATTTTATTACTAAATGAATGAAAGAATATAATATAAAAAAATCTTTAAAATCTTGGTCCACAGTACCAACCACAATGTATCACCATTCATCTAATATTGCCATATTATAGTCTTTACCCACCTTTTCCGTTAATACAACCGCCCGTTATAGTACCATCTACATAATAGGCAGAATCAATGACGCTATTATAAAAGAGCTGATTGTACTCTAAATTCTATGTTTAATGCAGGCACACTATATGATTTATAAATGATATTAATTTTTACTCTCACTAAATTTATTTATCAACCATGGTGACAATGATCACCTTCTTTAATCCCTAAAGGACCGGGCCATGTACTTCACCCAAACCACCCCAAAACTGCCATTTTGAAATGAGATATTACTAGACTAATTCAATTAAAAAATTACTATTTTCAATCAAAGGATCTTTAGGCTATCTACTAGAAGAAGACACCGTATATTTTTTGATAACTTTGACTCTACGGATTGAAAGATATATGCATTTGAAGAGTGAAAATTTGTTTTTTTCTACTGTGCCCAAACATGTTCAGCATACTTTTACTCAAGATAATTGCAAATTTTTGCAGTGCACATTGCATAAACTCAATAGACCTATGTTCTACCTTTCCTTAGGTCATTGCAGGCCAAAAATCTAATGGAATGGAGTTGTTTACAATAAGAAAAATGGACTTCCAACGACCATGGGTATAGAAAGTCGCCCTTTACTTAGAAAAGCAATTTTATTTTTTAAATGGAAAAATATTTGTTGGATCTAAAATCCAAAAGGTGAATAGAATTATCATGACTTATTCTAACTATAGAGAAAACAATCAGATCAAGTAAAATCCTTCATTTTGATGCATTTTCCAGTGAAAACAATGAAGATTGCCAAGAACTTTCCTTCACTACTACCCGCCTTAACAAAATGCAATTGTCAACTCCATAGTAGTACTGTTCATCTCTATAGTACTCTGCCTAGCTGCCAAAACAGTTGAGCTTTTTATGTTCGAAGCACTATAACTTTTTTCCTATAAGTCCAAAAAAAATAAGAACTCCCTGCAAGGGCGATCCATATTTATTTATTTACTAAAAATTTGAAGTTATCTTCAAAAATGGATTTTAGTAACTTGCCCAAAATTTATTTGTCCCTTGTTGTTAAGGCGAAGTAACCTCACCGTTGAAATCAATCTTAACCTAATCCAAAATCCTAATTTGATGGATCCTAACCCTAAAAAACAAATTCTAATCCTAAGACAAAATCAAACCCTAATCCTAAATTCAATGGATGAATTTTTTGGATGATATTAGATTAAGAGTTCAACCGAGCAAGACTAAAAAGGTAAAATGTAAGTGTAAAAGTGAAAACACACATATAGGTAAAATTGCAAGTAAATAAAATATTAGTACAAAAGTTAAAAGTAAAAAGTGAAAAAAAAAACAATAAGTAGTATTAGAGTTCCGACAAAGTAGCAGAACTCCCTGCAACTAAATTAGCTGTAGCTCCTCTGTCCTTCATTGCCTTCAAGCAAGACTGATATTAACAAGAAGCCAACTCTAAGACCTCCCACTTCTAAAAAATTTAGCTCTAAATTCATAACGGCTTGTCCGTAATTGCCCTCAAAAGTGGGTCTTTCAAATTTGGCCGACAACAGACCTCGTAACACCAAATCCACCACAACTCCCTTGTCTTCACTTGGATTTGAGTGCACTTGAAGTTTCCAAAAGCTAACTTAAGGATCCACACGCCTTGCAAATCTCATGTCCAACTTCGTTGTCGTTTGGCCGCAGTGGCCTGCCAAAGTTGATGCTTTCAATCTAGCCGGCTGCACACCCTTTGCCACTCAACCTATTGTAACTTTTGCGTTGTACCTTAAATGTACGCTTGATTGGTGCCATTGAAAAGCTAGCTTCAAAGTGTTTGTAGTCTAGAAATCTTAGTCCCATATTCGTTAAACTCTGCTAGCAATCGCCCATCAAAAAAGGTCCTCTAGATTTGTCCAACAACAAATTCTTTTCACACTAAACCGCCACAACCCCTTCAATTTTGCTCCAAACAAAGCGTGCTTAGTATCCTTAGTAAGCTTATTATATAGTCTACCTTTTTCAAAAATCTCACTTCTTATCACCAAATATCTACCTCGCCACAGAGGTGCAACCGGATCTCAAAAAAACATGAGTAAGAGTTTGAAAGATTGGGCATGGCTTTGCTTAAGAGAGGAGAGAGAGAGAGGGTAATTGCCACCCATGTCCTTTTATCCAAGTGGGAGGAGGTTCAGAGGTGACGGCCACATCTCCACCATCTAAATCAAACAACCTTAAACTAGATCAAGGGTCCAAACTAATCCTAAGTCCTAAACTCGATTTTAGGGTTGGTCATACCTGAAACTACTAAACTAAAGCAATTTTAATGATACTAATATCACCAATGTATTCAAACCACATTTGAATCTCAAGATTGGCTATTCATATGTTCAAATCCATGTTCCACATCATCAAAATCAAGTAGTTCATTATTCTAATCGTTAAACTTGCTTGCAACTTGATCTATTCTTTTTTTCTTTTTACTTGTCTTCTATTATTTTTCTCTTTTCAATATAACATAAGTGCCATACAATTAAGAGTCTAATTCAACTCATGCACTAACTAAACTAAATACCAAACTACCAACTTAAATTACTTAAAACAGATGTTAATTCTAATCCATTGGTTCATAGTCATGAATGGCACTCCCATAAACATCTAGATTTGTATCATCTAATTCTAATTTTCTAATTAGTTTCCATGTTTCTTTTGCTTCTCGCAAAACTAATAATTCAATTTTACACTCCACACTAATTTAAGGCTACGTGGAGTCCTTTAAGCCCAAACCCACTAATAAACACCATGAGGTGTTACTAACCACTAATTCAACCTAATTTGGAATTAACGAGGCCATTTTACTCCTAACTAACACTAACTAAAATTGTGGTGCAATTTTGCGCTCATAGCTATAGGGACAAATTGTCCTTTAGGGGTTAAGTACCATAGATTTGATGTTTAGTGTAGTGGTACATCTGGTGTAATCACCTCACTATGCTAATTGTCAAGAAGTTGAGGACTAGTGTTGATTTGCCACATCATGAATAGGTTGTCAAATTCATTAATACATGCATATTTACCTCCCATGGGACCTACCCAACGTCCCCTTCCAGCCACCCACCAGATCTCTTTTTTTTAAAAAAAATTTTGGCACAAAAACAAAACAGAGTTTGAATTGCAAAGAAACTGAGGGAAACAACACAAAAGGAAGCACGCTAAGGCTGGCAGTGCCGAGCCAAAGAACCAGGAACCTAATGAAACTCCCTAACCCACCTAACCTCATTACTCTGTCTCAAACACAAGGCCTTGTTGCAGCCCCACTTGGAGTCGAAATTGGTCGCGGCTTTGGCCCTATTCATCTCCGAGTTCGCTATCCAAATCCTGTCCCACGCGATCTTGTTGTAGTCAGTAAGGCCTTGCCAGATCACATTCTCAATTCTGTACGGAGTCCATTGGTGTTGATTGAACACCAACCACGCTAGAATGTGAGCAGTGAGCAGTGAGCGGTGAGCGGTGAGCGGTGAGGAGGGAGGATAAGAATGGACATGAATATTCTAACTATAGGAATTTTCTATAAATGATATTTGGAATTTTCTAAAAAAAGAAAAACTTTGCAACCTATTATTGTGGTTTACAAATGTCTTCTGTGATTTTTCACTTACAAAAAGGCTATGAAATTGCTTCACATGACAATAAATGTTGAATTTTAGGGACAAACCTAACCAAACTTTAATATGGAGTTGACTATTTCTCGTCATTAAATGGATGAATAAGTTTGGATGATATATTTCATGGATGGACAGAGTTTATGGATGAATGAAGTTTAGAGCATCCATTCAAATCTCATCTAGTTTTACGAAAATTTCTCTACGATCGACATGAAATTTAATGGGAAACAAAAATTATGTTAGTTTACAGTGTTTCATAATTCATGCCGCATAAAAAAATATACCTTTCAAGAGTGAAGATGAATCACTGAACTACAAGATTTTAAAGAAGTCAAAAGAGGTTCTTCTGTGCCAAAGAGCCTACTAGGCCCATTTTTATTTTATTTTTTTGTCTAATTTTTTTGATTTTTTTTCCCGTTCCCAACAAAATGTCAAATATGTTTCAAAAAAAAATTCCTCAACAAATTCTGCTATTTCTACAAGTGAAAATCGTTGAACTTCACAATTTTTTTGTGAAGCCCAAAAGGGTTACTCGGTATCAAGGAGCCATTTTGGCCCTTCAAAGTTTTGTGTAGTTTCAAAGTTAAACTATAAAAGAGGCAATAACTTGCCATAACTACTATGACCAAAACAAGAAAAACTTAGAGATTACTATTGCGGAGTAGGAGCTGTACTTCATTGAAACTAAGACTTGGTGCATGTATTTACTTGTCGTCTTCCAGGTTTGCCTTACACAAAAATATGTATATATAATACAAGTGTTTGCAATTCACCCATGCTTTGCGTTGGCCAAATGCTCCACTGCGATGAAGATTATAGTGGAAGCAAGAATTTTGGTGTTCAAAATTACAAGAAGAAGAACTCCGGTCTCCGAGGGAGACCGACGTGAATATAGTGTTTGTTCATTCTCTTCACTAAGCATATGGCCACGGGACATAGGCTAGTGTAATAGAACTACTCCCCTCTCTCGAGGATAAACACTTTTCTACACTAAGTGCTTCCCTACACTAATTGCCTTAGAGACAACCGACATGTCATCTCCCCCAACTTAGGGCTTTGTGGGTCCCCATACAACGAGGCCTTGGGACCCCCCACCATAATTGGGTGGACTATGGTGGTAGGCACCATGCCGGCAATAGGACTTGAACTCACAACCACCTCACCGGTGTGCCATGACCCAAACCACTACACCAAGGCCGTGGTGCTTGTTCAAAATTACATAAAAGTTTGGAGTGCCAAATGGGCACTTTGGTACCAAGGTGCCATTTTTCCCCTCACTCAAATTGTAGTGGAAGCAAGAATTGTAAAATTATGTAAAATTGTAGTGAAAGCAAGAATTTTTGTATTCAAATATACGGAGAAGTTTGAAGTGCCAAATGGGCAATTTGAATAATCCCTTTAGGAGCATTTTTCTTAATGGGCGATAATTTTTAATTTTTAATTTTTTTGTATTTTTGTATTTTTTTGGTTTCCCTTGGTTTTGCCCTCAGGGCACTCCTCGATACCAAGGAGCCCCTCAATTGTGTTTCTTTTCTTTTCTTTTCTTTTCTTTTCTTTTCTTTTCTTTTCTTTTCTTTTCTTTTCTTTTCTTTTCTTTTTGGTTTCGCCCTCGTGGCCCTCCTCGGTACCGAGGAGCCCTTCGGCTGTTTTTTTTTTTTTTTTTGGTTTCGCCCTCAAGGCCCTCCTCAGTACCGAAGAGCCCTTCGGTTGGTTTTTTTGTTCTTTGTTTTTTTGTTTTTTTTGGTTTTGCCCTCAAGGCCCTCCTCGGTACCGAGAAGCCCTTCACCTAGTTTTTTTGTTTTTTTGTTTTTTTCTCAGGGCCCTCCTTGGTATCGAGGAGCCCCTCGGCCGGTTTATTTTTTATTTTTTTTACTAATATTTTAGAAGTTGCTATATTTTTTTAAACTTTAAGCTGAGCAATCATTCATCTACATTCATCTATCTACATTCATCTATCTATCTATCTACATTCATCCAAATATCCTCCAAATAGTTTATTTCCAGGTTTTTTAATCCAACTTTCTCCCATTTTGATCATTTTTCATACCACAGAAATAGGTCACAATGTAAAATTGTTTCTTGTAAATCACCTCAAATCTGTGGTTATAGGGTGCCCAACTAAAAAAATAGATTGCTTACTACTCACCGCTCACCGCTCACTGCTCACTGCTCACATTCTAGCATTCCTGGATTGAACACCCAATCGTTGCGAGTAATCCATAGAGTCCAGATGGTGATGCCACGGAGTAGCAGCCAGAACCTACTGAGTTTCCTAAATTTTCGAGGAGGGCGAGAGGCAAACAAGGCTTGCTGGAGAGTGGGAAGTCCCCATCTCTGAGTAGGGGAACTGCTAATACGTTGAAGGACTTTGACCACGTAGAGCCAGGTGGAGCGCGCCTGAGTGCAGATCCAGAATCTGTGCACGATGCTCTCCGTCTCCCTTTGGTTGCAGACAATACAACTAGCATCAATATTAGGCGAAGCACGACTTCTCCATTGATTAACCGCGATAGCCTTGTGCCAAAGTTGCCAGATCAGGCCCGCTTCTTCACCAATTCTCTCCGAGTCCCAAACGTTCCTCCACTTGAGCTTGAAGCTAGGAGTAAGAACCTGATTCCACTTCGTGGTGACCACATTAGGAGGAGGCCTCCTAGCCCGCAAGAGCTGCCTACCAAACTTGGTGGTGTAGGAAAGCAAAGGCTCACGATTGGTCGACTTGACTCTTTCAGGGTCCCAAGTGAGCAGGCTAGTCATCCCAAAGAAGAGAAGGACACCTACCTTGTGCTCCCTTTTAAGGAAAATAACCCTCACCCTCTCAAGCCGCCCGTGGATGATGATGGTACTTGGATTCCCAACAATCGGTTTTTGAAGCAGGATACGAGCTTGGGCGGCGACCGTGAAGAGCTCTCCATGTTCTCTGAGTGCCCAGTCCCCTTGATTGCCAATTTTCCGCCTTCCGGTGAGGGCTTCCCTAGTGAACACGCACTGAGGTGTGTGGTCGTTCCTAAGGTCAAAGATACCAAGCCATTCGGTGCTTTTAGCAGGGTGAGTGCCAACCGTGGTCCAATAGTGTTGGATGGGTCTGAGTCTTTCTTCCAGTCTCTCTCAAGGTTCCAGTTCATCCTCTTCTAGGCCATATCTAGAGGCAGCCTCCTCAAAATTAAGAATCCTATTTTCTGCTGAGGACCACAAGTCCCTGGTGAATTCCAAACCTCTCTATGCAAGTTGAATTGCTCGTCTTTTGGGGAACTCGAATCCCATTCGTAGCGCGCCTGATTCAATCCACAACGGTGTACTCAACCATTCATCTTTGGTGTTAGCCGAGGTAATGGACACCTCTCTAACCATTGCGTGCCATGCCATTTTAGTCTTGTTCCATAGACGAGATCCGTTGAGGCCTTGGAAGCCTTGTTTAAAACCCCACCACATACTCGGAGGCCATTTAGGCCCTCTTTCCGGTTGGCAGTGTGAAAGACGAAAGCGAAGTAGTGAGTTAAAGTTTGACTTTCTCGGCATGCATGCCGCAATGATCCATTTGCACATGAGTGCTATCATTGCTTCCGTAGGATCCACCACATTTAGCCCCCCTTCCTCTTTCTTCTGACAGATGGTGTTCCATGCAACTTTGGCTCTGGTAGGATTGGGGGAACCTACCCACATGTAGTTCCTGGATTTGCCAGTGACCCTTTTAATATCAAAGGAGCTTCCTCCCCATAGTGCCAGGTAGAAGAAGATAGTTGACATAAGAACAATATTACCAATAATGATTCTAGCAGTGTTGTTGGCCTTTACAGTGGACTAGTATTCGAGTTTCCTGTCAATTTTTTCCTCCAGGAAGCTATCAATGTCCGTACTGTTTAGATCAAGTCCAAAAGCCGTGCCCAAGAGTTTGGAGATTTCTCTCTCTTAGGCCTATTTGAAGGGGAGATTGTCCATCCACTCCGGTTGAGATTGTCCTCCACACCCCCAGTGATAAGCCACTCACTTATCAGAATTCATAGTTAATCCTGATGCTTCACTGAAGGTCCCTAGTGCCACGAGAGTATTCTCGATAACCTATTCTTCTGCAGCTAGTGTGAGGGATGTGTCATCTGCATATTGGATGAGTACTTGTTGGCTATTTGTTCCTGGAATGCTAATTCCTTTAATCCTTCCTCTCTCAACTTCTTTCTTGAGGCATGAGTTTCCAGATCTCCCCTTTCAGCCACCCTCCTAACCTTCTCTTTTTCCTAAAGATTTTGCAAGCCTTCCCATGCAAAGCCATCTTTGCACATGATTCTGGGGCTCTTTTGAGCTATTTTGCCAAGGCGTTTTATATTATTTTTATTTTTGGAGACTTCAAGAAATTTAGAGCGACCGGCAACATGTAATCCACATGAATTAATTCTGGTTGTGAGTTGGCTTCTTCTGCACACAACCACCTTTTGAAACATAGACGAGTTGATTTTTAGCAGTTCAGAGTATCATTGAGGTAACTAAACAACTTCTCAATTTCATTTCGTATATGTTGTCCTTTATTAGTTTCATTTCAAATACTATCTATCATTTTGTTCACATAGTATGTTGTCCTTTATCGACCTTTGTACCTAGCTTGAAAAACCATAAACATTGTATCAGCTATGCTGGACATTGTAATGTATTTCTGACTTTTGAGTTTTTGATTGAAAGTGGTTTTCTAGCATATGGTGCTCTCCTTTGTGATTTGTTGATTCAGAGTTGATGTGACAATTGTCCATTGGACGACGAATGGATGCGTTGTAAGCAGATAAACTTCTACAATATAATACTTCATCCGTCCATAAGTCGTTTGTTCTTGGCCGGATTGTCACTTGCCATTTTGGAGTCAACAACACACTATCAAGAACGTAGTCCATGTATAATACAAGTTTCAAATGAACAATGAAGTCAAATTTGTGTTGGAAATCGTCCATAGGACAAAGAGTTGATCTGTTATGAGCTGATGAACATTTACAACAGAATATTCCATCCGTCCATAAGTTGTTGGTTCTTAGTCGGGTTGTCACTTGTTATACCATTTTGGGATCAACAACAGAATGTGGAGCGTGTAGTGCATTTAAAATACGGATTTTTGTATGAACAACAAAGTCATATTTGTGCTAGTCCAGCATAAATCCAATTACTCATGTTTTTTTAATTGTATTGTAGGTATTGATCAAGCACAACCTTGGTTCATACAACCGAGTTTGAAACAAATTATGGAACACAAAGAGAGTCACTCTAAGTTTGAGCCGAGTTTGGGAATTTTTGAGGTGTCTGCTTGCACAACAACAGTGTTTGTGTATCAAAGGTAATTATGGAATTTTTTTTATCAAGTTAAGACTTGTTTATGTGATGGAAAATGAAGACTATTATGGAAACTTGCACATTTTAATGCTCCAATTTTAGTTGCATATGATGTTGTAGAGAAAAAGCTTATGTGTTATTCCAACGTTTCATAAGATTTGATGATGTGCTATAAAAATGAATTCACTCTTTTTTTCCATATCCACATATTCATAGATTGTTTTTTATTTTTATTTTTAATCTTAGTAGGGATGGATTCGTTGATTGAGCTTCCTCCGCGGGCCTTACAACAAGTCTCTACCATTCATGCTCGTAAGAATGTCATTGTGTGGATGATTGAAGACGAGACTGTTCACGGCTTTGTCGGCCTCAATGCACATACGGTATGAGCGTCCCCGGAGCATTTTAGGGCACAACGAAATATGAACATGGTCCGAGCATGTCGATGGTGGGCACAACGGGAATTTTTTCCAATTGCAGGGACCCCCAACAACGACACCATATCTTGTAGCCAAAGTAACTCCGGGAAACGTAAACGAGTTTGTACCAAAGCTCTTGCCAGGAGTGGATCCAAACCGGCGAATTGGGTCCAATGGCTCCATCTATGGCTTTTCAAGTCTTTTGAAGCATACAAGAGATTAGGGGTAAAGTTTTCCTCCAAACTCCTCATTGAACTTGCCTTATCCATTTTAATTGCTCATAGCTAACCTTACACTCACAAATCTAGAGACCCTAGGGATAACCGTGTCCTTACCGCAATACTTTTAATATGGAGAACCTCTATATTATGAACATCCATGAATTGAGTCACCCTGTTGAGTCAATCTATTTTTCCCCAATACTTTGAGGAACCACGGGCTTATCAACCCGATATCCATAATTGGGGTAGATTTGTTTGGATGGATAATTATTTGGCACACGATATCACCCTACTTTAGAGGCAGTCTTAGCTCAAAACCGAACGAGTTTGAGTTATTTGACTGCATGTATTACCGACCAACGGATACTTTTATCATTTCAAATATTAAGGATGCATGGATGAAGAGGTGGGAAACCAAGAAATCCGAGCTTATTCATCAAAATGCTTGGCAAAACAACCCCCGTAGTGATGGCCAATGGTCCAATAAATTTACCAATCCAGGTAATTTATTTTTTCTTTAATTAGCAGCAGATGAAATTGAAGATGTTATTTAGCTTGTCAATTGTGACAACATGACTTATGCTAGAAAATCTATGATTAGATGTGGCTTAGTTTAGACATAGATGGCACTTGGTCTACCAATCAATTGTTTCCACATTTTTGGGATATTGTTGCAAGACATTGGGCATATTTTGAAGGATTAGGAGTGCCTTAGTTACATAGCACACATTAAGGTTTATGTTTATATGTTTATGTTTCTTTTTGTATAATTAAGTTATTTTTGTACAGTTAAGTTATTTTTGTATAGTTAAGTTATTTTTGTATAGTGAAGTTTCCCTTTTATTATAAAGTTGCAATTCTATTTTTCTTCCATATCTAAACTTCCATTTTTCCCAATGCCTTTATTTCAAATGAATATTTTTCTTCATGTATTGAAACTTTTGTTCACTTACAATACTCTCATGTGATATTCAACCAGATGTGGATATTCAAATGCCATTAACTCACTCAAGTTTTGTCTGAATTGGACGTATGAGGTGTTTTTTGGCATCTATATTTTTCAGAGATGTCAAAAAACACCTCATATTCCAATTTGGACAAAATTTGAGTGACTATATGACCTTTGAAAGGTTGTTGAAATTTTACTGCTACACTGATTTTGATGTTTAGTATCATGGGCAGTTGTTAAAGGAGATTGATCTACAAACTCACTTTCACATAAATCCTAAGAAACCCTGATTTGCTCAAAACACCTTGTAAAACCTCAAATCACGTCGGATTTTATTGGCTAGGTCATAGTATGTACATGGCAAAGTCTTCACAACTCATTGTGACCTCAAAACCCACTCTTCAACCTCTAACCCTAATTGTGTCTAAGCTCCACTCTAAGTTGCAAGTGTGAGAGAGTGAGAGCGAGAGAGAGAGCCAAGCTCCCCCTCCATGTGCACCAAACCCTAATGGAAGTCATCCGGCGGATGAACACTAGACTCGATGGAAGTCATCCAACTGCCCAGGTTCATCCAACTGGCAGATGAAACTGGTCAGGACGGAAATCATCTGCCTGGCTAGGTTTCATCCGGCCAGCCCAGTAGATGAAACACTGTCCAGGACGGAAATCATCCGCTAGGCCAGGTTCATCCACTGGAGAGCCCAAAAACTCAACCGGCTTCAAAAAAAAGAAAAACACTACCCGAGTCCGCTAATTCTAGTTCTCCGCTTAACATTATCTCCCTTGTAAACTACATCGGTCCTCCGATGTTCAAGGGTCCTATTGCCTAGTACGAGTATGTAGCCGCAAAACTTTAGGTCTCAAAAAAACAAAACTTGGGAGGGACTCCCGGCTAACACCCTTCCGATAAAGTGTCGATGGCGCACTCCTAGCCACTACGAAAGAAAATCCTACGGGAGCAATCGCCGGGTGGTCCAATGCCTAGCGTCGCTGCCGGACTCTGGGTACGTCTATCTGCTACTCCTGGGGTGCCGCGAGGTGTCACTCCTCCGGGGGGAAGACAAGCTTCAATCGAGACTCGTGTCGGGCCCTTAGCCTGAGGAGACCGACCGGGCATCAGAGCAGGATCGTCAGTCAGAGCAGCGCCTAAGGTGTTTTGTGGACGGTCTTTGAGACTGCCCAGCGGTGCAACCTCCAGAGCCTGTATGCCTGCACTTCCAGGGTCGGAAGCGGAAGGAGGTCGAGATGGCCCGGTAGGCGTGTAGTGGCTGCGAAATCCCTCCCAGACCTGTGGAGGATAGCCAGACACACACCCACCGTCCGAAGTCACCGCCGAAGGAGCTGCCTCACTCCCACTGGTTGGCATCTGGGTAAGGATGAGGCCAGACTCCTGCTGCGAATCCAAGTCCCCAGCCAGGAAGCCGAACTCCGGGTAAGCGGCTGAGAACCGGTTCAGGTACCGGCGATATCGAGCCACATCATCTGTGTAATGCTTCCAGGAATTCGACAACAATCGGTGAGCTGGGCCCATGTGGCTGAGGAGCATACCTGGGTGAGTCAATGGGGTGAGTCCTCGCCGCCGGTAGTCCTCCACCAAAAGGTAGTGATCAAGCACCAACTGGTCGTGAGCCCTTCAGCCTCGCGTTTACGAGCATCTCGATCTCCAGGCGTCGTAACTGGGAAACAGAGTGAACGACCTCCGCCTGTCGGGATGCCTCTAGCTCCTGATGCACGTGGATCAACTCAGCCTCTAAGGTGCCCAACTGATCTTGAAGCCTGGTATACTCGGCTCTGGGGACGGTACGGATCTGCTGCTCCTCATAAAGGCTACGAATCTGGGTCGCCGTCGTTACATTTTGCTCTAAGGCAGATGCGAGGGCCTGCATGCCAACTGTTACCATATCCGAAGTTGGAGATGATGATCCTCTCGAGGGTTGTACAAGTGGGCAGTAGGTGATGTCCGGGATGTGATCGCTGGGGGCCACGTCTGTCATCTCCATCTGAGGTGAGAAGGCGTCCGGAGCCTCCCCTGGGAGTAGCTCAGTGTTGGTTGTGGCTTCACTAACTGGCTGCTCCTCCCTAGTCGCTGCTGGTGGCTATATAGTCACCTGTCTGGAGTCAGAAGATAGGATAATCTGCGGCGGAGGCTCGTCGCTGGGGACTGGGAGGTATAGGCGTCGTTTCTTCACGGGTGGGGGTTGGTCGTGTGGCGACTCTTGGGGTTTTGCCGGGCTGGAGTCTACGACGCCCTGCTCTAAGATAATCCGCTTGATGGAGTCCATCTCATCGGTCGAGATCGGGCCTGGTGACTGATCAAAACCTCGGGATCCAGACCGGACTTGTCGAGTGGCCGGGTGCTCCTGAATGACCCCCAGGTCCTGGTCGAGTCAAGGATGGTCGCGCGTAACTAAGGGAATCGGTGTGGAGCCCGCAATTCCAATTCGTGTCTCTACCTCCGTCGCACTCCGGCCTTTGGAGTCACCGTGACTTCTGGAAGTGCCCCTGAGCAGCCTCTCGGTTGGAGCTGGAGTTTCTGTGTGGGTATCCTTACTCCCATCCTCCGCCATCTCCTGATCCTCGCTTGACTCTAATGTTGCCTGGGAAGGGCCAGCCTCCATGACTGATGGCTCGCCATCAATGGGAAACTATCTCTGAAGAAGGGCTTCCATCAGCTGCGCGCCCGGGACCTCCTTCATACCCTTGCGTGCTTGGCCTATAACCCGTCTGAGGCTGTTGAGCACCAAAGGCACCCAGTCCACCGCCTCATGCTTGGCTCGAACCGCTTTGTATATATAATGAAGCAGGTTGAGACTGGCGTGAGTGGTCGTCTTCTTCATACACAGCACCTCCAGAAGCGCCTTCATCCTTGGCTGGTAGTGGTCTCTTAACCCGGACACTCAAATTCCATCCATCTGGAAATCTTCATCGATCAGGGAGAACCTCCGAGCAATGCTCAACTTGTGCTCCTTGTCCTCTTTGTAGGCCTTGAGCCGCCGGGTTCCGGTCAACCCAAAGACCTCCTGAATCACCTCTGACGTTAGGACCAACTCCACCCCGCTAACTTTAGTCCGAATGGGAACCAGAGCCCCTCCGGCCTTTGACTCTGGTGGGAGTATTCCTTCGATGAACTCCTGGACTAAGTCCTGGCGCGGCTCCGGCCAAGCGTACTCGTAGAAGACTCCCAATCCAACATCGCCTACCCACTTGTCAATGGTCATCCCCTATCTCTCTCCAGGGCTCCCACTGAATCCAGGGTGGAAAAGTCCACTCCTCCGCAGCCAGCCTCCGTGGTCCCCGAATATACTTCTTCGCAAACCGCAACCGGGTTGGAGTGGAGTCCTCTGCCGTTCCTGGAGTCGCGACACCATCCGGGCGTCCTTGTGCTGCGGGTGTAGCTGGCTCTGGTGAAGGCAGTTGCGTGGCTCGGGTTGGGGTCTGCCTGGTCACCCTCTGGTGGTGTATCACCTGGAACCCGTGGGCCGCGCTCTCCGGAGGGCTGCCATCGCTTGGAGAAGGGGGAATCTGGCCTCCTGGCTGAGAAGCCAATGGGCCGCTGGTTGGAGTGACCACCTCTGGTGGAGCGCCCTGTTCGGCTGCCACAATCTCCAAAGACTCTGGCCGTCGCTTGACTGGGCTCCCTTGGAGTGATTGGATCACAGGGACTCTGAGATAGTTGTCCGGCAGTGGGAGTGTCTCCCCCGTCACCCCGTGGCTTCCGCCGTTGCCATTAGCTCGAACTGAAGCTTCGTCCCGTGCTTCCTAGGCTTGGGCCTATCAAACGCCGCATCACCAAGGTTAGATTCTTCCATCCAATTCTGGAGAGTTAGTGTCGGCTTACCTGGCCATAGTTTCTCCGTGTTCAGTCCATCCCAGGGATACCACGGATCCTCATTCCCAAGGCAAATAGCTTGTTCACCTTCTACCTGGACCTGAATCTCTTGGTGGAAAAGGCTATCTTCTCGTAACTCAACGAGCCTTCGATTTGGAAGTTCCTTAACCGATGGTTTACCCAGTTGATTACTAGAAACCCTAATTAGATTTGGAATTGAAAATTCCTTCCCTCTATTTTTTAGGCCCGTGTATCCTCTAAAACCCTCCTTAAGGCTTAACACAATATGTGGGAATTCAAAGGGTTGACGTGTGGTTTCGGCCTCCCCCTTCAAACGTTCTTGTTTGGTGTTGGTCGAGCTGGGACTTGGACTGTTGTTCGTTTGTTGGAGGTAGTCTCCTTCGCCCTGTTGACGAGTGTGCTCTTCCCGACGCTCCGGCATGTCGCTCCTAGCCTCACTCTCCCTCGCGGACGTAAGTCGGG
Organism: Bryoerythrophyllum caledonicum; assembly: GCA_963971425.1. Lineage (NCBI taxonomy): Eukaryota > Viridiplantae > Streptophyta > Bryopsida > Pottiales > Pottiaceae > Bryoerythrophyllum > Bryoerythrophyllum caledonicum. The sequence goes on from OZ020518.1 coordinate 23,345,810, forward strand.
TGGTCCTCCTCGCGGCGGATTGATGGCCTGAAGCTGGTCGTGCTCCCTTAGCGGACTTGACTGCTGCCGGCGTCACTGCTGCCACCAAACCCTGTACTGGCTCAACCCTGAGCCCCACGGCCTCCCCACCTCGGACCTCTCCTCCAACCAGTGGAGCAGCTTCCAAGCCCCTCTCCCCCCCTTCTTCTAGAGCTACGACTTGGCCGAGTGCCGAATCGTCTTCTTCGTCGTCGGGGGCTACAACAAGTGCGTGTGCGTTCTGGAGCTCAAGCGCCCTCCCCTCGGGTGGTTCCCCCGCGCACACCTTGACGCACCTCTTCAGCCGCAGCGCCAACACCTCCGCCGCCTTTGCCGGTGCCACCTCTTCCGTAGCGCCCTCTCCTGCAGTTGTCTCCCACCACGGCTGCGCCTCTGTGGCTTCTCCTAGCTGCAGCTGTATATGGTCTCCCTTGTTTGCACGCCAAACCCTCACTGCCGGCCTTTCCCTTTGTGTACCTTTGTGCTCGTTGCCGCTGTGCTCGTCCTCGCTGTGCTCGTCCCGCTTCTCTTGTCCCACGGCATCAGTTGCCTCAGGTCCCCCGGTCTCCTCCAACTCGGGGACTATTGGTGTTGGTGGCGCCTTCCAGCGGCTCAGCTCCGGGGTTGCAGCTTCGCGCTTTCCAGGTCCCAGCGTCTCGCCCTCCTCTGTGTTGCGGTTGCCGTTCCTCTCCAGTCTTGTTGTGTGCCTCTGCTCCACCAGCTGCCTTTGTTGGCTAAGGCTGCGACTCCCGAAGTTCGACCGGGTTGGGTTCCAGCTCACCTCGTGGCGTCCTTCTCCCTAGCCATGGCCATGGCCATGCGTTAAACCCTGGCCATAGCCATGGTTTTTCCTACTTCTACCGTCGCCTACCTCCAACTCTCTCCTCCTAACCTCTATTCCATAAAACTCTCCCTCAACACCTAACCCACAAAAACTTAACGCCTCTAAATTCAGTACCTTCTTGCCATAGCCAGAGTTCTCTTTGCAACGCCCACCTTCTTCAAAAACACCGTCCAAAGAAGATGGATATTCTTCCTGGAGGAGGACTTGGGGTCTCGTCGCAGCTGGATGACATCCATCATGGACAGGTGGAAAATGACATTTTTCATCCTCCGTTCTTCCTTTCTGCTTCTTTCCTCCTTGTGCTGCTTTACTATATTTTTTTTATTTTTTTTGTATCCTTTTTTTTTCTTCTTCTTTTTCCGTAGTTTTTTTTTTTTAACTATTTTTTCCTTGCTTCTTCTTTTCTTTTTTCTTTCTTTTCATCTGCTATTTTCTCCTTTTCTTTTTTCCTTGGCTGGTTACCTTGCTGCTCCTTTTCCTCTAGCCTCCTTTCGACTCTAATTTCCATTTTTTTCACTTTCTCTTTTTTCTCCTGGTCGTTTAAGATCTCTGAAACTAATCATGGCTTTCCGTGATTAGGCTGGATTGTGTCCGGGTTGCTCTGGGGCTCCTGTTTGCTTTCGATTTCGGGTTCGAGGCTGGTCATTGGCTGCTGCTGCATTTGACCTTCTTGGCGAGGTTCCCGGTCTTGACCTGCTCCTGGACTGGATACTACTCTCTGGTCATGCTCCTCACCGGGGTTTGGTTTCAACTTTCTCCCCAAAGTCTGTAGTTTGGACCTCCAGCCAATTGTGTTGGTTCCCGGTTTCGGCTCCCAAACTACTTCCACAACGCTGCAACCCAAAGAAAAACCCCAACTTGGTTCTTCAATCTCCCGTTCTTCTCCCATGTTGTTACTTACCTCGCCGGTTGTCATGTGGTGTTCGGGTTCCGAGGTGTGGCCATCTCGGATGTCTTGTTCCCTGGCGCTCCCGGTTTCCCTTGTGTAGTTCGGGCTGGCCACGCCACTATCGCCTTTCTACTGCTCAACCAGTCCCCGGGTTGACTCATCCGGGCTGACGGTGACCAGCTAATCTTTCTCATAGAACCGGTAAGGCTTCAATTTGTTGATGTTGACTAGGATGGGATTTGGCTCGAAGTTGTCCACCGTGACTAAGAGGGCCGTATTGTTAGGTAACCGGTATTGTATCCGGTAGGGCCCAAACCACCGGCTCTTAAATTTTCCAGCGTGATCCTTGTGGCCCTTAGGATACCAGAGCACGTGATCGCCCAACTTGAAATCCTTTTGCTTGTAGTGTTGCTGACTCCATAATGCTCGGTCCCATTGCTTCACTCCCGCCCGGTCCTAGGCTGAAGATCGGTAACTATCCATTTGCTCCAAGTCCGCTACCCGGGCCGTCAAGACCCTGGTTGATGTATTGTCTGGCTGGCCTGTCACCGTTTTTGTTGGCACAAGGTACTCCGTTGGCATGAGGGGGTGCAGCCCGTACACGAGCTGGAACAGGGTGTGCCCAGTAGACACTTTATACGCCGTTTGGTATGAAAATAGCACCATCGGGAGGTGCTCATCCCAATCAGTCCGTTGGTCATTCACGAGTTTGGTCAACAGCCGACCAATCACCTTATTTGTGCTCTCTGCCCGGCCATTACCTTGGGGATAATATGTAGTGGACGTCCGGTGTTGGAGCAAGAAGTGATCCACGAGGTATTGGATTGCCTCGTTAATGAAGTGGGTCCCTTGGTCACTGACTAGAGTCAACGGTCACCCGTAGCGAGTAATGATCTGCTCATAGAGAAATCGGGCCGTAATCGCTGCCGAGTTGGTCTTCAGTGCCCGGGCTTCCACCCACTTTGTGGCGTAGTCGGTTGCTACCAAAATATACCGACAGCCTGACCGGGATGCCATGGGTTTGATGGGGCCAATAAAATCCAGCCCCTACTTCATAAATGGCTCCGTTGGCATACTCGTCACCAATTGGGTCAGTCTCGTGTTCGCCATCCCTCCAACCCGCTGGCACTTATCGCATGCCCTGCAATATTCCGAAACGTCTTTGTGAAGGTTTGGCCACCAGTAACCGGCGTCCAAAATCTTCCGGGCGGTGATCTCCTGGGAAAAATGCCCACCGCCACTGCCGTTGTGTAACTCCATAATCATGTCCGATTGCCCCGGGTCCAATACCCACCGGAGTACTAAGTCTTGGCCACGTTTGTGGAGAATTCCGCTAATGAGTGTGAATGGCAACGACTTCAGGGTCAGCTTCCGCTGCTCGTCTCTTGTCAACTCCAGTTGTAAGATTCGAGTCCGGAGGTACGACACCACGTCCGTCAGCCACTCGGGCTGGACATAAAATAATCCGGCGTCGTCAGTCTGGTCTTCAATGCCGATAGCCGGCTCTCCGTTGGGTAATCGGGATAGGGGTAGAAGTCAGCTAGGGTTACTCACTTTTGGGCAAAAAAAATATTCCCGAAAGTATATTTTTTTGGACAAAAAAACTTTATTTTGCCCTATTTGATGGGAAAAAAAGGTTTTTCTTCAAAAAAAAAGGTATGTTTCAAGATAGATCTATGCATGATGTATCTGATTGGATAAGAAATCAAAGAAAAAATCAACATTGAGTCCTATTTTGGGAGCCTTGAAGAAATATTTCGTTTTTTAGCAATAAAAGTGAAAATAAGTTTCCGATCTAGAATTTTCAATTATAATATATGAACACATTATGGCGTGGATGTGTTCCAAAACTTTTGAAGTATTTGACTTCCTAGAACTCTCAAAACAGGTATATTTGGCAAATGACATATACTTGTGACAGGTATATACTGATGAAAGATATACCTATATTGGCCAAACCGTAAGTCATAACTCAACATTTTTGGAGTTCCTAGACACTAAATCAAGGCAACTATCACACTCCATCAATAGAATTCCAAGATCAATCCCACATTTGCACTATGCAGCAAAAGAAGGTTCGTGACTCTTTCCAAAACCATTTGTGACACTATAAATATACCACCTTAGTGGACTTTCACCCATAGGGCATCCGCGATTCCGTGCGACTTCCCGGGCTTGTATACCACTGTGAAGTCGTACTCCTGGAACAAAAGTAACCACCTAGCAATCCTTCCAGACACCTGGGGTTTGTTAACTAAATAAATCAAAGCCATGTGATCAACAAAAAAAACCACTTTATTACCCAATAAATAATGCCGATACTTGTTTAAGGCATACACCATTGCCAGGGCTTCACGCTCCGTGGTTGTATAATTTTTTTCAGCTGAATTCAGCAGCCTAGATGCGTAGGAAATGGGCTGGTCGCCCTTGCCGGTCGAGTTCTGGGCTAACATTGCCCCTACTGCAAGGTTGGAGGCATCTGTGTGGACGTGGAACTCCAAGTCCCAGTGTGGGACAATCAAGAGCGGGGCATCCTGGTAACGCCGTTTGATGTCCAGCCAAGGTGCCTCACATTGGACCGTCCAAACAAACTCTTCAGTCTTGCGCATGAGTTTGGTGATTGGCTCCATAATGTGGACGTAAGATTTAATGTAAATCCTATTGAATTGGGCAAACCCGTTGAACACTTGAATGTCTGCCGGCTTGGTGGGCCTGGGCATTCGTTGGACCGCCTCTAACTTCTTTGGGTCCGGAAACTTCCCAGCCTTAGACACAATGTGTCCTAGGATGATCCCGGAGAAGACTAGAAAGACACACTTCTCCGGGTTCAGGCTGATGCCGTACTCCTGGCACTTCTCAAAACACTTCTGAAGCTTCTCAAGGTGAGTGACCATGTCACTGTAGACGGTAAAGTCATCCAAGAATAATTTCATAAACACGTCGATGTAGTCCCGGAAGGCCTTGTTCACCGCTCGTTGGTAGGTAGGGGGTGCGTTCTTCAGCCCGAACGGCATAACAATCCACACAAAAGCACCCCAGTCTGTCACGAAGGCGGTTTTGTATCGGTCTTCCGGTGCTATCTTGATTTGATGGTACCCGGAATACCCGTCCAAGAATGAATACATTTCATGCCCAGCCACTGTGTCCAGGACATGTTCCGTAAATGGCAATGGGTACGGGTCCTTCTTCGTGGCCGCATTTAATTTCCGGAAGTCAATGCAAATCCGGAGCTTCCCGTTCTTCTTTGGGACCACAACTATGGGAGACAGCCATGTGGCATCCTCCATTGGGCTGATAAACCCGGCTTGTAAAAGTTTGTCAAGGTCGTTCTTGACAATACTTGCGTAATTTGGGTTCATCCGGTACCGGGCCTGATGAGCCCACGGGATATCTTTCTCCAACTCAATCCGGTGTTCAGCCAAAGAGGGTGGAATACCTTTGAGATCCTTATATGTCCATGCAAACACGTCTTTGTATGCATGGAATAGAGTTTCCGCCCGGGCCATGAGTTCCTGGGTCAAGTCTGCATTGACCTGGAGATACTTGGGCTCTTTTGTTGTCACCACATTGATCTTCCGGAGCTGCTCAGCCTTGGGTAGACTCCAGCCAACAACCTTCATTGACTGGACCTTAACCTGGGCAAGCGTCTCATCGATTTTGATGTCACCCTTAGTGTGCGTATAAAAATGAGCCGGGTACTCTTTCGGCTGGGCTGCGGCTGGGATCTCCTTGTTATCTTAGGAGGCACCACGGCTTTGCACAAATGCATCAGGCACTACCGGCTCTTCGGGCTGTCCAGGAGGCATGTGTATGCCCGGGGTCGGGCTGAAGTGCGGTAAAGTCACCGTGCCTACCGCCAGAACCTCGGGTTCAGTCTCCAGCCACCGGGCTTCCTCCTCCTCCGTAAGTCCTTGTGCGAAGTTGTAACATACCAAGACCGTCGGGACCTTTGGCCGGGGTCCAGTCTTCGGGTTCACCCGGATGATCTTGACCGTACCGGCTCCTCGAATGGTCACCAAGTTGTTACCCCAGTCATGCGTAGCCTTTGCATCAATCAACCAAGGCCGTCCAAGGAGCATGCTATACGCCTCGTTCACCTCCTTGTTGTTAATGACCGTCAGTGTGATCAGATAGGGGATATCATGAATGTAAATTTTTACATTTTTGATCAGCCCCACCGGTTCCACCGTGGTCTGATCAGCCATCTTCAGCCGGTATGGTGTCGGCTGGGTCGCGCCAAGACCCAGCCTCTTCCGTTCTTCCTCAGTGATTAGGTTGACTCCGGACCCACCGTCGATTAGAACACTGGCTAGTGTTCCATTGCCGACCCTGACTGTCATTACGGGTAAGTTCCGGTCAACATCTACGGAAGACGTCACTACGGGGTTCGTCTCCGGGATTGGATTTGATAAGGCCGGGGTCAGGTCTGGTGTGACTGGTGCAGGGTGTTCTGGAGAATTCATGACCGGCAAAAGGTGGGCTCTCATGTACTCAGTGAGGTTGGGTGCTACATGTAAGAGTTGCCCCACCATCACAGTAACTAGACTCTCCAGTATCGTCCGGCTGACGGTACGGAAAGCGTCTTCCGGGCCGATGTTCGGGGCTGGTTGTGACGCCGGTTCAGGAGACTGGAGTACATCCGTGTCCGAGAATTCTGTCCAGTCTGTCGCCATGTGTGCTTCATCATCCTCCTCCGGGATGGCCGAGAGTTATCCCGATGGTCCGGCCCGGTCACTAGCCTCTTCACGCTGGATGTCTTGTAGGGTCTTGATCATGTCGTCTCTAAGGTGCTCATCAGCCTTTCACTGTTCCGGTGTCCAGGAAGTCCGGGCCTCTGGGACCCTATCTTCCTGATCAGGAGGTGGTAACCCGGCCTTCAACTTCTGTGCTCTAGTGAGACTAGCTACTTCCACCTTCGCTTCTTCCTCTAGCAGCCGGATAGTAACGCTACTCACATGGTGTTCGGGTTTTCCTTGTGCCTTGGTGGAAGAGGCTAGAAATGCCTCCCATTCATGCCGATGCGGGCAGTTGTAGTGCCGGTGACCGGGTTGCTTGCATAAAAAACATATCTCCGGCTCGTTTCTTTGCATGTTGGAGTTTTCTCCGGGTCGTACATATTGGGGCCTGGAGTAACTTCCCTGACTTGATTGGGGCTGGGGGTTCCCAGTGGCCGGCTTGATGATGACTTCATTCACCCCGACTGTGTTGCTATCATTGGTCTTTTCCGGTGTAACTTGGGAGTTCCCCAGGTTGAACCAGCATTCAGTGTCCGTATGGCCCGACCGCTTGCAGCCATTGCAAAACTTCCGTGATGCCTCCTAGGTTGGTGCCTTGCTGGCCGGGCCAGAACCCTTGCTGCCTCCATCACTTCTCCGGACTTCAACCCGGGTTGCCTTCCCGGTGGAGTCTGTAGAGTTTTCTTCACATCTTAGGGTTGCATCAACCAGCTCCGTCAAATTCCTGACTGCTACAACACTGGTAGGTACCTTGATGTAGTCGAGTAGTCCAGCCCGGAAATTAGTAAGCCGGAAACCCTCGCCGGGGTCTGACTGTAAACACTTAATTAGTGTCATAAACCGGTCGTAGTAGTCCTGGATCTTCTCCCGGTCCTGCTGCTTGAATGATTTCAGCTCCCGGTAGACCGCCTCATCTGTGGTCTGCTCCCGGTATCGGCGCCGGAATGCCGCTTTAGCCTCCTCCTAAGTACAATCCAGGTGGTTCTCCTGAAATGTTTCATACCAGGCTCCCACCTTATCGATCAAGGTAGTGCCAAACAAATTAATAATGACTTGCTCCTCGCGCTCGCCATTATGTCACAATGTGCGCTCAAATTGCCGGATGTGCGCATCCGGGTTACCTCCTTCCTTGTACTGGACATAAGGTAAAGGTTTTCGATGACCCACCGCCCTTGTGGTCGGGAAGCTCCGGGCTGCTGGTTCCGGCGGCCTTCCCAGATCTGTGGCCAAGGCTGGTGGTGGTGGAGGGTCACCAGGCGGCCAGTAACTTTGAACACCTCGATCGTCGCCCCGGGTAACTGGGTGCCCAACTTCCGGCGGAGCAACTCTTGGGATGTCCACCGGTGGATAAACTCCACCCGTGAGATAATCCATATAGTCCACCGGCATTGCCGGTCTTCGGCTTGGTCCATATGGTGGGATAGTACTCCCCGGGTCGATAGTCAGACCTGGGTATGCACCTGGGTCCGCTGCCCTAAGTACTAAGGCTGGAGTTAGAGCCGGTCGTCCACCCGGGTCTATGGTGTGCCGCTCACTAGCGCCGGGTATTCTTGGTGGAAGTCCAGGTGCTCCGTAAAACTCCTCTCCAGAGACATTCCGCCACCTGGCCAACAGGTATGGTGGTGGTAGTTCGGTGTGAACGGGCTGCTTGGGTGGTTCCATCATTGTCTTGGATTCTTGCCAAAGTCGGTAAGACTCTTGTTGCATAGCCCGGGCTTGCTTCTTCTTCTTTCTAGCTCCTGGTATTGGGCATGAAGGAGGGCAAGACGTTGGTCCTCCAACCTTTGCCTCTCCGCTTCCTGCCGGCGAATTGCTTGCTCTTGATCCTTTAAGGAGCCCATAACATCGGCTAGGTTAGGCAGTGGCCTGAACGCCAGTAGCTCGCCATTGCTACGTCCGACTGGGTCCAGAAGCTCTCTCATCTGGGCACGGTATAAGTCCTCTCTGGCCCTCCGGTGTCGTGCCTCCTGTTCGGCTTGTGACTGGGCTCTCCAGGCCTCATATCGCCGGTAGTCCTCCGGGGTGTCTTCGGCCGGTTCTGGAAAAAACTCTTTTGGAAATGGAGGTGCTGTCGGTGATAAATGAATTGGGTCGGCAGCCCGGTGTCCAGGGGCTGGGAGCCCCATGAGCGGTCCATACCCCCTTGGCTGGTCTTGTTCTAGTCGCCTTCTCATCCGTTCCAGGCTACCCAACAAGTCGGCTGGTGTGCGGTTTTCCTTCGGTGTTGCAGGTAGACTAGGCACTCCATCAAAATGTACCCTCATGCTGACCGCATTGGGGTCCTCGTGCCAATGGTACACAGCTGGGGGTTTCTCTATGTGAAAGTCCCTTCGTTGTATCTCCAGTTGTCTTCTATCCTCGCCAATTGGCTGCCATTCCCCCTCTCCTAGGAGTTGTTGACCGTCGGGTTGAGCTCCAGGTTGTCCGCCGGGTTGCCCTCCTGGACAGTCCGGTCTCCAGGGTTGGATTTGGGATAATTCCGGTCTCTCCAATTCCATGTCTCTTTCGTGTGGTGAATGTGAGGCTTGTTGTACGCAGGCCTCCGAGCTCATGTGTGGTCCGCCCATGACCGTCTTAACCTCCAATTTGTCCGTCCGCAATACTAGCCGGGTTGTACGCGGTTGCTGGAATTGACTCCCTACATCTCCTAGACCTCCTCCTCCCTGGTCACCGTCCATGCTGAGTGAATTGTCTCCTGCTTCCGGTGACTGACTTCCCGTGTTGGTTTGGTCGAGTTGTCTTGCCAGCTACTTCAGTATCCGGTCTTCCCTGGGTGCCCGGGTAGTGATCGGGGATCTCCTTTGTCCTCCGTCCCTCCTGTGGTCCTCCCTTCCCGGGTGCCGATATACCGCCCTGGTCATGCAATCCCGCCAACCATCCACTGTCTTTCCTCCTTTCCGGTTAACAGTACATTCCTCTAGTATAGGTGTTGCCTAGTGAGTAGTGTCCGCATACTGTAGCTGGAATTTTCCTTTGCAATTCTTACCTACGAACCTAATATCAAAATTTTCCCAATATCCTTTTCCTTAAATTTTTAGTTTTTAACTTGAAATTTTTTTTATTTTTTTTTGCAAACTTACCTGGTCCAGGTGGACCATCCCCCTTCTAGAGTAGAACAGTCCTCTCGTCCGGGTGGTACGTCGGTGTTGACTGCTGCCGCTGGGTCTCCAATGTTCTTTGAATGTGTTCGGGTTGCCGGATTGGAACCTCCGGGTTGAGTTGGAGCTGGAAGGCCGCCGGATCGCCGGGTACCACCGGGAGTGGTCGGGCAGCCAGGTTGGGACTCCGGGTTGACGTTGGCTGGAAGCCTCCTGGTCTCCGGGTGTCACTGGAAGTGATTGGATGGCCGGGTTGGTACTCCAGGTTGACTTCAGCCAAAACTACCTCTAAAATGACCTCTAAAAATGTCTCTAGAAGTGCCTCTAAAACTACCTCTAAAACTGCCGCTAAACGTCTAGGAAAGTTCGCTAAACCTCTAGAAAAGTTCGCTAAATGTCCAGAAAGTTCCGCTAAACGTCCACACCAATTATGAAGGTGTGACCGGGAGCAAAAAATTTAAAAATCAAAAATTTGAAATGGGAAGGGGGAAAAACTTCCCTGGAGATGTGTTGTTTGTCGCCGACTGTTGTCGGCTCCTGATTAGCTGCTGCCCGGCCGACTTCAGCTCCTGGTCACCTCCACCTCCTGCTCTTGGGCACAGTAGGCGGGCTGGACTGCTACCTGGACTTGGCTTGGGCTACAGCTGGGACTGGTCCTGGACTGCTCCGGGACTGCTGGCTGCCAGCTCGAAGACGCCAGAAACCCTAATTTCTCATTTTCTCGAAAAATACAAATGTTGGGGTTTTTGCAAAAATCCACGAAACCCTAGCAGTGCAGTGTATAGAGAAGCACTCTACACCTACAATGAAAGTCAAAAACCTTCAAAATTTTCAAAAAACAAGCCTCAAAACCCTAAATCTAGATCTCAAAGCTTCAAACCCTAGTTGCCGCCTTCTAGCAAGAGCCACATGATTCGAACTTGTGCATGGTCGCCAATGTTAAAGGGAGATTGATCTACAAACTCTGAAACTCACTTTCACATAAACCCTAAGAAACCCTTATTTGCTCAAAACACCTTGTAAAACCTCAAATCACGTCGGATTTTATTGGCTAGGTCATAGTTTGTACATGGCAAAGTCTTCTCAACTCATTGTGACCTCAAAACCCACTCTTCAACCTCTAACCTTAATTGTGTCTAAGCTCCACTCTAAGTTGCAAGTGTGAGAGAGTGAGAGCGAGAGAGAGAGCCAAGCTCCCCCTCCATGTGCACCAAACCCTAATGGAAGTCATCCAGCGGATGAACACTGGACTCGATGGAAGTCATCCAACTGCCCAGGTTCATCCAACTGGCAGATGAAACTAGTGAGGACGGAAATCATCTGCCTGGCCAGGTTTCATCCGGCCAGCCCAGTGGATGAAACACTGTCAAGGACGGAAATCATCCGCTAGGCCAAGTTCATCCACTGGAGAGCCCAAAAACTCAACCGGCTTCAAAAAAAAGAAAAACACTACCCGAGTCCGCTAATCCTAGTTCTCCGCTTAACAGCAGTAAATGACTTGTAAATGCTATAATTTTTCACTCTTGATGAATATTTTTACCGACCATGTCTAGTATGATCCCCCTCTCTGAGTAGTATAGATTGTTGTGCTGTTAGTAAAAAAATAATATCAAAAGTCAAAACTTGCAGCATCTACAAGTCATTTACTGCCCATGACACTAAACATCAAAATCAGTGTAGTGTCCTAGTTCCCATTCAGCGTCCCCTACACTAAACATCAAATTTAATGTAGTATAGATAGTACACTAAACATCGCATTTAGTGTCGTCTACACTAAATACAAACCCTTACACTAAATGTAAGAATTACAATTAGTGTAATGACACAACATTACACTAAATGTGAAACATTACACTATATGTGAATGGCAGTAAAAATGGGTGTTTTTTTTTAAACTTGTGCACAATCAGTGTATGAAAAAGCTTGCCGCAGCTAATACTAATTGTGAAATTGTTCACAAATAGTGTAGTAGGATAATTACACTATTTGTGTGACTACACTTAATGCGATGTTTAGTGTAGTACTCTCAGTTAAAAAAAACTTCATCAAAATAAAAAAGTTGTCGGCTTTCAAATCATAAAGCACCGCTATATTCAACATAAAATTTAGTGTACCTAATTCCTGATTTTCTAAGGATATCTGTGATTGACCAAGGGTTAGAGGCAAGCCTTTTTTTTGGTGACCTGGAGCCCAATAGCGAAATTTTATTTCCAAAAATAGGATATTCTAAAAAAACTGGGAAATTTTAAGATTTTACATTGCCAAAACTTCATTGATGGCCGTTTGCATATCGCCATATTGCTACTAATGAACAATGAGGACTCCAACTTGTCGCCAAAAAGGATGTACAAATCTATGTTCATAGAGATGAATTCTCTAAAATGGATACTTACGGAGAAAATTTGGTTTTGTATAGTTTCAAGAGAAACTTTGTGTCGCCAAACTTGCGGTCGTTTAAAAAGTTTGTGTCGCCACTCTGGCCAAATCTGGCTAAAATTCTGGAACAAAAAAAAAAGGCCTGGTTGGAGGTAAAACTCCTCTGCTACCGAAATTTCCATGCAGTTGACTTCAAGGACTAGGAAGCAGTCTTTCCCGATTTCTCTATGAAACTGCAATTCAACCATTTGAAACTTAAAGTGTTGTGTACGTTATGGAGGCCAGCTCTTGGACCTCATGGCTGCCGCCAACATGGAAATATGCTTAAATTCTCGGCAATGTGTGGTCCCCATGTATTTATATTTGAAAATATATGATTTGTGGTTGAATGGTCGTAGCCAGTTTGTACGGTTGTAGCCAGTTTGTACGCTTGTAGCCAGTTTGTAAGGTTGTGGACTGTTCAAATGGCCAGAAGAAAGCAAATAAATTTAGTATTATTGAATTTGTTGGGAGCCGCAGTCAACTTTGACTATGGGTAAGAGCACCTCCACCGCAGGCTCCCATCCCGGCAGACCTGTCAGGTTTGGTGGGTCTGGAGGAAGGTGCTCCCCCACCGCGCCGGTCGGGGCCACCAAACCGGTCAGGCGGGATGGAGGGAGTTGGGAGCAAGCCTGGAAAAGGAGAGAATAAGGCGGGGGAGTGAAAATTTCACCAGGGCTAGGCCACCAATTTGGTTCTAGCACGTGGTGGAGCAACAATGGCTGTGGGAGTGGCTGCCACTAACAGTCCATTCACTGACGCGTTTTTGCATGGACCCACAGCAGGGCTTTTATTATGAAAGCCAGGTTTCCAGGCCGGATAACCTTGCTCCCGGCTAGCGCTGCGCTAGGCGCCCTGCAGCCCAACCACGGGGTAGGGTTCAGGGCCAAAACCCAGGGCAGTCTCCACCGGGCTGGCGCGTCCCTGGTGGAGGTGCTCTAAGAGCTTTACCGGGGCCAGCGATCCCAGGATCAATTTCTGAAAAGTAGTAGTAATGTTACAACCTGCACTTCGAAGTGCACTAAAGATGATATTTAGTGTAACCACACTAATTTTTTTGGTAATGACTTTTTATTGTCAAAGAAGATTTTTACTGAGGGCACAACTATCAATACTATCCAAAGAGAGTGATCATTGCTGACATAGTTGGTAAAAATATTCATCAAGAGTAAAAACTTATAACACTTTTAAACAAATTAGTGTGGTTAACACTAAATATCATCTTCAGTGTAGTTAACCCCTAAGAGTCCAAGTGTACTTGGGGTGTACGTTTTGGATTTTGGGCATGTACCTTTGAGTGGAAAAAATACTCTGATTCTTATGAAAATTTTACACTACATTGTCCTTGATGAAATCTATATCGGGAATTTTTCAAATATGATTTTGGACTTTTGGTTCAAAAGTTATTAGCCTTCAAAGGTCAAAATGGGAAGTCTGGACTATAGAGGCAGCCATGTCAACCAATGCAATTTGAGGAGAAAAATGGAGCACAATTTTGGAACAGAAAGGCTGAGGAAAGGAGTCCAGACTTCTATGCACAAAGTCCAAGTAGAGAAAGCTTTGAAATTTTTTAAAAGAAATATTAAAATAATTTAAAAAAAACAGCAAACAACCAGCCGTCAGCTGGCCCGCTAGCGTTCCGCGCCAAAAGCGGGCCCGCAATTCTATTTTTTATTTTTTATTTTTTTATTTTTTTATTTTTTGTCTAGGTGCGAGGACGATCAACAACGGGACAAATTGGCCACCCAATTTCAAGCAATGCCCTTTCCCATAATGCTTTATTTTTTCCATATATTCATGAAAATTATGGGTTTTACTAATTTTAGACCTTTTTTCTAAAATTAGTGAAAAAATAAATTGAAAGTTTCCACCATTGGGATTCTCAAATGCAACAACTTGTATGAAACAAACAATTTCATATCACTTATGTAGTAATTGTCATCATTTTGTAACCCCTTTCACTAAAGTATATATTTCTACATCTATTACCCCTCAAGTTGACCTCAAATTTTGCACACAAATAGCTAACAACATATAAGTTATATTGGTAAAAGATTTGATCACACTTCAATGTAAAGACTAGAAGATATGCCTAGTCAAAGTAGGTTGATTTTGCCGGGCAAGGGGGAAAAATTACTTTTCTTTGCACTTCAAACGTAATAATCTTCACATCCGTGCGGTGGATTGCAACCAAATTTGTATTGTAAGTTCATATACATGTCTATTTTAAGATTTTATTGTTAAAAGTCTAAAATTAGACTTTAATGTTAGATTTTGTTGTTACTTGTTGATGATGGCAGTTTTGGAGTGTTTCATGAGAGAAAATGCCTTGGGCTTTTAGGGGTTAAGTAAGCTATTGAAGCACATGATATGTGGAGATACCTAGGCCATACCCTGCGATATCGGTGGTGTACCTAGATGATACCCATGATATTCATATGATACCCATTGATATCATCCTCATAAGGTGGCTAAATACTTATTATGCTAGTCAACATTTTATTATGACTAAATTTCATAATTTTTTCAAATTTTAACAATATATTATAACATCCCAATTCTTCTTGTAGATTTCAGCTAATTTTAGCAAGATTAGGAATTGATGATGGAGGCCTTGCATTTCACATATGTTGACCATAATTGAGTATGTTACTTATATGTCTTCTTGATGGTACAAACTAGGATGGTGTATGTCTTTCATGATGGTTTACGAAAACATCAAGTCCTTTGCAATAAATAATGATTTGTTGCCTCTACCTTTTTCACTCTCACTCCTAATATAATCCATAGACTTACTCTTACTCCTATCTCTACTTTCAAATTTAGCTATTTTAATACAATATAAACTTTATGTTTTTACAAGACTTGGATTCTATTGAATTAGCCCTACATGCTATAGTCATTTCCATAGATGTATAGTCACCTCCCTCAATAGAAGCATGTGATACAACAACAATCTTGTTATACTAGGGAGCTTGAGTCAGAACAAATCTTCTCTTTTAACAACATCAACACTTGGTGGAAGAGGCATTTAAAGCCACCCTTTCCAGTATAAGGGCCGCTCAATATAGCAGCCTCTATATACACTAGACAAAACCAACAAAGTTGTTGTAAAGGGAGCTCATTGTACTTAAGCAACTCGTAGTGAACCGTACATTATACAAGTAAAGAATAGAACATGTCTTGCATGACAAACAACTCTCTATTCCTACTTTCCCTTTCACTCCCATTCTACTACTCTTCTAATGTACAACTTTAATTTATTTTTCATAAATTTTAGTACACTTAAATCCTTCTACCAAGGTAAACACAAAACCAACCGGTGACCCAATATGGCTTCCTTCTATACCCTTCCTAGATTTCAGGGACGAAATGTAGCCGCTCATCACATCACTTACAAATTCACTTGTCAATGCATAAGTCATGTAAAGACTTGCTACATTTCTTTCCTTGAATCTCGTAAGGGTATTGAAAGGAGTGGTATTTGGTCGCGGGTTGGTTTTTGAGTTGTCTTACCTTAGATGTGCTATGTGGTAGTTGCAATACATTTATTCAACAACGTAGGTAGAAATTAGGCATATCGGAAAGAGAAATAAACAAATTTACCTTCCAGCATGGGATTGCTGAGACACATGTCATATATCTTTACAAGGGATTGAACTTTGCATCGATGACCGCACTAATTACAACAAGGAGCATACGAATTCGGTAACTGCCCTGAGGAGGCCGGTTATCGTGGGAGGACGAGTCGTGGTAGCGAAGAGTTTTTCACCGATAGTAGGCCTCCTCAAGCCGGTTACCTCTCGTAAGCGGTCGTATAGGAACCATCAGATTCGATCGGACGGCTAAGATTCATTCAACAACAATGATTACTTTAACTGCATCGATTCTACGTCGTTGGATGAGATTCGAGTGAACGGCAGAGATTGCAAGTTGTTGTCATGACTGCCATCCCTGATTTTGTGGTAGTAGAGGCCGGTAACTGCTGATAACCGGCTTGATCTCAGCCAGTAGCGTGCTGCCACGTCGGCTGCCACGTCGGAAAATATCACCACACGACCGGTTACAGGTTGCAAACATAAATGTCACTTGCTGCACGTGTGACAGAGTCAGGCCTGCAACGCGCAGCGATTTCACCGAATCCAAGCGAGAAATCTTAATTTGTCGAGGCGAGAGCATCTTGACAGAACTTCGAGACGAGGGACGTCACCGCCATAGCTCCGACCTCACAGACAGGACATCATCGCCAGGGACCGACCCGCGTAGCTGCTCCGACTTCTCCCAGCATGTGACCACACCACGCCGCCCTCAGGATCGTCGCGCCGCTTGCATTGGAATTCCCACTCCGCCATGGCTCGCCTCTTCAAGGTTCCCATCCACTCTTGCAAACCCTACTCCGGTGCTTTCGTCTCCCTGTCAAGTTTTCTTCCGTCTCGACGGTTTTCAAGTGTCGGTTTTGCTCTCTGGAGGAACTGGTTAGGGCTTGAATGGGATGATGGAATTTGGCCATGTGGTTAGAGAGCGGACATCTTTGCCAAATGATTGGCCCGGAAGGAGTTAAATGCACATGAGAATGCGGAGAACGATTATGAGGAGAGGCGCGTTGCGGTGTTTTGGTATTCGCGGGGATTTAGCAGGGAGCTCAAGATTTTTGGGATGAGTGTGTAAGCATGTCTGATCGCTCCATGGTTTACTGGCTCTGTGCAGAATCTAGATCAGCTGTTGGCGTACAGGGATCGTTGGTTTCTGAGGTCGCAAGATGAATTCGAGACTGCGCTTCAACCACTGTGTACGTCGGGAACATTCCTTTCTACACTACTGGTTAGGGCTCAAAGGGGATCATGGAATTCAGCCACTACTGACTAGTAATTTTGCTTTGTGAGCTGGCTGAGGGTTAACCTTTAGTCACTACATAGGTCACGCATCTATGTGACGCTCTTAGGGTGGTGTTCGGGTTTCAACGTTGGTGGGTGAGGGTACTTAGTTGTTGGAATTCGGTGGTTGTTTCTACTTAGTTGTTAGAATTCTGGCGAGATCTAAATCTGTTTGGAGCTCTCTGTTGATGTTCTTGTTTGCAGGTGGGTTTAGTCCTTGCAGGTGACAGTTGAGGTTTGGTATGTGTTGTGAATGTGAAGCTTGTTGTGCTGTTTGGAAGCTATGAGTGTAGAAATAATACAGTGGTAGGGCTCCGTGGATGCAGCGTCAAGGCTGTAGGCTTTGACCGTGGGTGTCGTATTTGGTTGGTGTGTTGGGATCGGGGGTGTGTGTCGGATATATGCAGGGCCTTTAAGTTCAGCGGTGTGGCTAGGGACGGGTATTTTGTTCAGAATTTGTTGACTGGTATTTTGATCGCTACAATAGTTGCTGCAAATCACCCTGATGGTCCGTGTGCTCCTTGTGGACTTTGCAGGCATTCTTGTGGTTGTCTGTTTTCCAAAGACAACGTGGGGCAACGGGTTTGTGACGATCTAGCGTGGGCGTTCTGAGTTATAACTGCGTTATTTGTCAGAAAGGGCGTTTTTAGGGGCTGCCAGGGATTTACAGGGTCTGTAAAGCTTATGAGACAGAAGGAGAAAGGCAGAGGTGCCATCTCCGGAATGGAGATTTCGTTATGCAGTTGTAAATACAGAAGAATTAGTCCGTCTTCTGTGGAATTATGCTAGTGAAGACATCGTAGCAGAATATCGAATTCTCACCATCTGGGGGGAGGAGGTATCTTCTGGGGAGCAAATTCATGGTGTGAGAATTTCTGGTCAAGTGATCATGACATCTCGATTATCTAGACACGCCATCTCTTTGGAGGAAAAGCTGTTGGAGTCTTGCTCATACCAAGGGATCGGATTCTCTGACGGCGTCAACTTCCACTTCCACACCCCATTCTAAAGCCTGTTTAGACATCTTAACAGCACTGCATCTCGATGGCTCCCGGAGAGGACTGTTCGTTGAAGGCCCTTTCCGCCGACTTCCTCGATCTGCTTGACAAAGGCCAAGCCTTCAGCGATGTCACATTCAATGTGGAGGACCGTCAAGTGTACGCCCACAGGTGCGTGCTGGCGGCGCGGAGTCCCTTCTTCCGCATGATCTTCTGCGGCAATGCGCAGCAGCTCAACAACGATCAGCCTAGACCCGGCTTACCTCGCGTCATTCCCGTGGGCATCGTGGGCTACGAAGTCTTCATGTTGCTCCTGCAGTTCTTGTACAGTGGGAATTTTGCCTTCTCTTCTCAGAACAGCGGGCGCTTGTGCAAGGACAAGTCCTGTTACCACATGCATTGCAGCTCAGCTGTCGAGTTTGGCCTGGAGATGCTGAATGCGGCGGTCTTCTTCGGTGTGGAACAGCTTTCCACCCTTACTCAGGTAATTATTCCTGGCTTTGGCTTTGAATTTTCTGTTTGTAATCTAGCGTTACAGTTCCCTCATCTTGTGGCGCCTCGTCATTGTAGAAACACTTGGGCGCCATGGCGGAGAATGCGTCTATTGAGGACGTGATGCGGATGCTAGTGACTGCACGGAGACAAGAGGATTTGCATCTGTGGAACCTCTGCTCAAAGCTTGTAGCAAAGTCGGGTCTGTCTTCGGAGACGCTGCGGAAGCATAATTTGCCTCCAGAGATAGTGTGGGAATTGGAGGCCATCAGGCAGAAGACCGGATACGACTTTGATACTTCCATGGCAGGCAATGGAGTGTCTCAGCAGAAGACGAAGCGCATGCAGAAAGCCTTGGACTCGTCTGATGTGGAGCTCGTGAAGCTGATGGTCATGGGAGAGGGCCTGAATTTGGACAAAGCATTTGCTCTCCACTATGCTGTGAGTAGTTGCAGCAGGTATGTCAGTTACCTCATTGACGTATTTGGTAGCCTGATTCCGTTTGGGAACTTTACTAACGGTTGTGCTTGGGCTGGGGAATACAGAAAAGTGGTCAAAACCTTACTGGATCTGGGAGCAGCAAATGTGAACCTACGTGATCCGGAGGGAAGAACACCTTTGCACATTGCAGCGCAACTGGGAGACCCGGAGAAGATAGCCATGTTGTTGGACCGTGGAGCCGACCCCAATATTCAATCAGCTTCAGGTGCAACTGCAATGGACATAGTGCAGTCTGGGGCGACGGAGGTTCTGTCTACAGGAGGGTACAACTCGAAAGGCGACCACGATAGGCTTAGGAACTGCTTGGAGCTGCTGGACAGAGCGGTTGTACCAACAATCCCATCCATGTACATGAGCGGCAAAAAGCTAGGAAGCGGAAGTCCGGCTTCCATCCTCACCGAGCACGGGAGCAGCACGTTTCTGCCTGAGGAGAGTGACAACTTCCAAAGCTCAATGAAAAGGTTGATGGGCGCCTCAAACCTGGCGGCCGTCCAAAACAGCGACGTTTACGCTTCTCTCTCACACGGGCTCTCGGGCAAAGGTACTACACTTGCCCCTCCGCATCTCTCACATAGGATTCCTATTGATATCTTTTTACTTGGATCTTCGTTACTGAGATTCTCTTCGTGCGGCAGCGTTTTTGCAGCAACGATGATTTTTCCAAAAATAGTCTTAACTTCATCTGGGTGGGGTTAGAAGCGTTCTGTGGTGTGGAAGACTTGTCTTGATGAGAAAAACAAACCATGTCGCTTCCTCACTTCATTCCGTTTGGACAGTGCATGGCAGAGAGCCAGAAAGAGGGGAGACCAGTGGCTCCGTTGCAAGGTTACTGTACTCCAATTCTCTAGCGTTTGACTTTTCTGAGTCTCAGCTGCAGGCCGAGTCCCACAACTGGACCGGGAACTACAGCAATATGCTGGACACTCCAAGCCTGGACGACAGGCCCCGCAAGATGCAGCGGATATTCCAGGACCTCAAAGACCTGCCCGTCTTGAGAGAGGTGCTGCTCAAGGAATTTTCACAGGACGCCTTAGAGAGCTTCAAGAGTGTGTATCACCCCCCTGACCGTGTGGACGAAGAAGTGAGCTCAGGGTGGCAGTTTTTCCTGCATGAAAATTCCGAAGGTCGTTGAAAAAGATTCAGCATCAAGATGCAGGGCGGGTTGCATTCAGCACAGTGATATGAAGCCATTGTGTTGGTGATAGCAGATCGTAGATTCTGAGACTGGTTTCCTGAGCTTCTTCATTCACATCGGCGGCTCTTTCAATCACATTCGGGACGAGTCTTGTAGATATGAGCTCCAGAGTATCGAAGTTGGTGTGTACTTCACCTCTTGAGCATGTGCTTGAAAAAAGATTCACCATAAAAGGTGGCAGGGTGGGTCGAATTTAGCACAAGGAAATGAAGCCGTTGTGTAGTTGGTAGCAGATCATAGATGATAGATATGGTCACCGATGGTGAGACTTGTTTCTCGACCTTCAGAGTTTTTCGGCCTTCAATCTAAATCGGGAAGAGTGTTGCAGAGATGAGCTCTAGAAGTTGGTGTGTAGTGTGTACCCTACCTCTTGGTTTTTAAAAATACAGTCTTGTGCAGCTATCTGATGCCCCCTTCCCACTAAGAGGTTGGTTGGAGCTTGTGGTGAAGGTAGGATAAGGTGTAGGCACCCAATTCCGATCACTTAAGCCAGTTGGGGACTCGAATGACATTGTATGTTAAAATGCTTCTACGTAGAAAGATGCGGAATCAAAAATGAAACTCAACAAATATTTTTTCAAATTTAATCTCAAAGATTTGGAATTGATGTAGAATTGAAAAGCCCAAAAATCACTGGAGCCCATAATCATACTGTAGAGTAGGTGAGATTTGGTGCCCTTCTTTGCCCAATGCCAGTAAGTGAGAGTGAGTGAAAGAGAGAAGACATGCCATGGATAACCAACTCATGGAGGGTACCCAATGGCGATCGGCCTTGTTCGACTTTCAAGGTAAGACCACCAATGAGTGTAGATGGGGGTCCCAAGGTTGTGGCGTACGGCCACGCGAGCCTTAGGCAGCGAGGATGTGACGGGAAGAGCGAGTTGTGGCGCCAAAAGGGGTTTCAGAGACAGGACGATTGGAACAGGAATAGGTAATGTAAGTTTAGGTAAGTTAACTGAAATTGTAAAAGTAAAAGTATTAAAGTAAATGCCACATGTCGACTTTATGGATGAGAGAGTATTATTGAGGTTCTATCAAGGGTATACCTCTTCATCTTTTATTATATACTAGTGGAACCCCGTCATAACCGACATGCCTAGGCCAATCTCAAATCAAATAAATGTCCGTAGATGATAACTTTAAATTTCAGATTGGAAATTGCTTGTAGTGTATTGAGAAGAGTAGCCCAACGCTCTACGTAATCAAAGGAATTTGTGGTATCAATGCAACGTACCTCGTGCAGCCGCCTGTAAAGACTTCCGCCTTAAACACTCGTCTTGAGCACCAACGTACAATTAATCTAGTGCAAATACATAACCCATTTGATGCATACAGATTGCGGAGAAGCATCTCGGTGTATTTATCATTTACTATGTATCCATTATTTACTTTAGATATCCCATATTTACTTCATATACCCCATAGTTTCATCCAAATAAATTCAATATGTAGAAATAATGATTTTTGAATTGTATATGTAGCACTGTTTTTTAATATTTGGTGCATAACACTATTTTAAAACTTAATAAATCTCTATATATAAAAGAATTCAGGATGAGAAATCCGTCTGATGGATGAACACATAAATGAAAATGGACCGTCAAATGAATGAACGCTACAAAACATATCCACAATTTCTTTGCATGTGCCCTTTGGAGGAATCCATTGAATGTGCCCTTTGGAGGAATCCATTGAATGTGCCCTTTGAATGAATCCTTTGAATGTACCATACAGAGGAATCCTTTGAATGTGTCCTTTCATTTGGATTTGATCTAATCCAAAATTTAAAGTTTTTATCTACATACATTTGTTTAACTCAAAATTGCCCATGGCCCGTCGGTTAGGACGGGGGTTCCACTAGTATTTTTATAATATACAAATTCTAAAGAAAAGGCACATTCAAAGGATTCCTCTAAACGGCACATATGGAGGATTCTTTCAAATGGGCACATCCAAAGAACAAAGAGATTCCTCCGAAAGGCTTTGGCATCGAGAAATATGCCAAGAATAGGTAGATGAAAATTGTTTGTTGCGGAATTGGCGGATGTTCCGGACATATTGTTTTTTATTATAGATATAGGTATAGAGAAAAGATGTATAGAGTAGATTAGTGTACTTACTCGTTTTCTCCAACGAATTAAGGGTACTCTTAGTCATTTACTTTAGACACCTGTTATTTTGCTTAGATACCCAGATTGCCTAGTTATATAGAGTAAAAGTATCAAATTAAATTTCACGTGTCAACTTCTTGAAGAAGGGATATCACCCGGGTATTGCCGGTTTCCACCACTAAATATATCTCCTTTATCAATAACCAAAAACAGTATATCTAGAACATCCGCCGGTTCCGCAGCAAACAACTTTCATTCACCAATTCTTGGCACATTTCTGGATGACAAAGCCTTTCAAAGGAATCACTTTGTTCTTTGAATGTGCCCTTCGGAGAAAACCTTTGAATGTGCCCTTTCATTAGAATTTGAATATGATATAAAAACAATAAGTTTAAAATACTATTATGCATCAAATATAAATAAATGCTACATACAATTCAAAAATATTTATGTCTAAATATAGAATGTATTTGGATGAAATTATGGGGTATATGAAGTAAGTATGGAGTATCTTATGTAAATAATGGATATATAGTAAATGATAAACACACCCATGATGCTTCTCCACAATCTGACGTTGGTACCACAAATTCCTTTGATTACGGAGAGGGTTGGGCTTCTTTTCTTAGTACACTATAGGTAGTTCTTAATCCAAAATTTAAAGTTTTGACCTATGTACATTTGTTTAACTCAAGATTGTCCTTGGCCCGTTGGTTACGAAGGGATTCCACTAGAAGATAAATAATAGTATAAAATAGATCAAATGAGAAAATGGTTGAACTCTTGTAAAGGTACTTTAGTCCAAATTACTTTCACCCCTAAAAGCCCATGACAATTTCACACCAAAAACACTTCAAAATTGTTGATTCTAGTGCAATGAGTAAGGAAGGAAATAAAACCTTATATTTATCCTTTTGATCATGGGATCTCCATTAAGACTTACTAAGTAACATACTCACAAAATTTCATTCACTTTGACCCCACGGATTGAAAGACTATAGTGTTTGAATTCAAGAAAATGGTTCATTTTCTTCCCTACGTTGAATGGATCAACAGACTTTGACTTCACTTGGTATTAAATTTTTGTGCTACACAAGGTCTAAACTCTTACCATTGTGTTGAGCATGATGTTAGTTCCGTATACAACAATTTTTAGAGGTAGAGAAGGGGTGTAGCATATTCAAAACAAGTGTGCAAGGATTGGAGGTATAAAAATTGTCAATTCACGATTTATTTTTTTGAGAATTTAAAATGTTTTAGAATGATATTCGAAACGGTCAATAAGAAGGTTTACACCACATATTGTTGTTGAAAAAATAAAAAGTGAAATATATGAAGATCTCTGGGTTTTATGTAGATTAGATGAAGTTTTTTTCCCTGCTTGCCCGAAATGTGTAAAACTGTTTGACTTGAGTTAAAATGTTTTTTTTACACTAAAGACAAGAATTTTTTTTTGACATCTTCAAAGGAGGTAATATTCTCAACGTGAATGGAAAATCTCAATGTCAATTGAGACTTCTAGCAAAATTTTGGAGCAGCGCGGAGTCCCTATTTCTAACTTTAAGTGGTACTAACTTTCAAACCATGAATCCAAAAAAAATAATAAAAATATCTCCATGGAGCTCTTGTCAAGGAAAATCTAGTATAAGAGTTTAAAAAAAATTGTCAAATTTTAGGAACCTACCCAAAATCCAAAACGTACGCCCCACGTACACTTGGGCTCTTAGGGAATAATGGAACATGAATCATATCAAATAGAATTTAAAAAGGAATTTGAAAATCGCATCTTTAATTTGTAACAATCTTTGTTGACTAATTTGTAACAATCTTTGTTCACTAAGGAGGAAAGGTATTTTGGATCATTGTAGAAGGCGTAAACTTAGAATAGTGGCCTTATTTGTCAACCAACTCATTAACCACCACGCAAGTTGGTGAAATAAAAATAGTACAATAGAAATTAATAATGTTGTTGACTTCTTCGTTACCCTATCTACCGATATTCCAGTCAAACAAAGAAAACCATGGTCCGTTACACATTTAAGTTTCATGGAATCTAGGCTTACGTAGAATCAAATTCAACCTCCACATTACTTTAACGATGAATTTTTTGATTTTTGAAGTATTACAATAGGTGGGATGTGAAATAAGTTTTTCCTAGTGGTCACTTTAGAAAGAAATGAAGCTTAGACTTCTTTTTCGTAATTGTACTCACACATATCTATAGAGTGTACTATCAATATTTTAAAATGATTTTATGATGTTCCCATAGTGAAAATTTAAAAACCTCAATGATATAAGACCAGACGCCGTAAGTGTCGTATAATCGTGAATGTAGCACTTTTACTACACGAAAATTTTCTTGTTTCTAAACAATTTGTCAGATTGGAGAGTAAATTAAAATTAGAACAGTGAGCATTATGATACATTTTGAAAAATAAATTGTTAGTTCCGTAGGTGTGAACAGAGTCAGACCTGCAACGCGCGGTGTGAACAGGACGCAAAGGCAAAACCCTAATTGTCGAGGCGAGAACAGAGAGACGACTACGAGACGAGCGACGCTGTCGCCATAGCTCCGACCTCACAGACAGGACATCATCGCCACGGACCGACTCGGGGCCAGCCGCTGAGACTTCTCCCAGCATGTGACCACACCACACCTCCCTCAGGATCGCCGCGCCGCTTGCATTGGAAATCCCACTCCGTCATGGCTCGCCTCTTCAAGGTTCCCATCCACTCTTGCAAACCCTACTCCGGTGCTTTCGTCTCCCTGTCAAGTTTTCTCCAGTCACGTTATTCCCATGAGAGTCGGCTTTCGTTGCGTGCAATGTGGGGGAGGTCTGGTTTTAGGTTTGGTTATTGCCGTGGTTTCCAAGACGGAGGAAATTGCTTTAGGTTGAGCTGATAGAGAGTAGTTTTCGAAGGGTGGAGGAGTTTTGGAGCTTAATTTGGAATTCGCTCTGTGGTTAGGGCTTGAATGGTAAGGGCTTGCGAACTGGTTAGGGCCTGAATCGGATGATGGAATTTTGCCATGTGGTTAGAGAGCGGTGGCAATATAAATGGCCCGGAAGGAGTTAAATGCACATGAGAATGATTACGAGGAGAAGCGCGTTGCGATGTTTTGCTAGTGGCGGAGGTTTAGCAAGGAGCTGAAGATTTGTGGGATGAGTGTGTAGCATGTCTGATCGCTCCATGGTTTACTGGCTCTATGCAGAATCCAGATCAGCTGTCGGCGTACAGGGATCGTAGGTTTCTGGGGTCGCAAGATGAATTCGAGACTGCGCTTCGCACCTCGACCACTGTGTACGTCGGGAACCTTTCTTTCTACACCACCGAGGAGCAGATTTTCGAGGTCTTTTCTCGCACCGGGGAGTTGAAGAAGATTACCATGGGTCTCGACAAGAACACCAAAACTCCTTGCGGCTTCTGCTTTGTTCTGTACGTCTCTAACAACTTGTGGATTTATTAACATCGTTGGAGGAAATTGAGATGTTACCTTTTGACAGCGTCCAATTTTAACTTAGGTTTCATGGTCAGATTCTATACACGGGAGGATACCGAGGATGCTGTCAAATATATCAGTGGGACTATTTTGGACGATCGACCAATTCGTGTCGACTTCGATTGGGGTTTCCAAGAGGGTCGGCAATGGGGTCGTGGAAGGAGCGGTGGCCAGGTTATGCTCTTCACGTTTGAAGTGTTTTTACTGCATAGTTTAAAGTCATTCTATCTGACATTTTTCCGTCATGGATGCGGGAGTTTGCAGGTGCGCGACGAGTACCGCACAGATTATGATCCAGATATCCTTCAGTGCGTTTCTTTTTTTTGGTTTCTTTCTATGAGAAGCTTTACTTTGTCAGTGAATGCGAGAAAGCCTGCACTACTCTGCTCTGCACGGATATTACCAATTTTGCTTTTGTCCTTAATCTGAACTGATCGCACGGAGAGGAGGCTATGGAAAGTTGGTACAGAAGGAATTAGAAGTACGGCGACAGCTGGTGGAATATGAACAGCCTGTTGGAATGGGAGGAGTTCAATATCCTGGCCTGGGTGAGGGAGGTGGTGGAGGAAATGATTTCCGACGTAAGGACCCTGACAAACGGCAGGATTAAATATGTATTTGTAAATGTACAGAACAGAAGCGAAGAATCTCAGACTGAGTTTGTGAAATACTATGAAGTTTAACTCCAACATGTAAAAGTGATTGACGATGGTGATCGGTTTTTATTTCTGGACATTGGCAGGTGGGAGAGATCGCCATGGTCACGGCGGAAACCGAAATAGAGGTGAGTTATCTCATGAACATGGACTTTGTATATGATTCGAGTCCCTATCCTCTCTAGTTGTATCCTTTACGGATTTTCGGTCATTTGCTATGCGCCCGTGGCCTTGGTTTACAGTAGGTTGATTATTTATTCCTTTTGAGTTAGGAGTGGTGCTCCTCTTATTCATTCACTTCTTGGTGATTAAAACTGAGGTTCTGTTCCACGTTTATGTTATTTTGAAGATTTAAAGGTATCAATTCTATCTCACCTCTTGCTGGAAAGTTCTGATGGGTATTTTTGTTGCGGACAGAGGGAAGAAAGAGATACAGAGATGAAGATGCTCCACCTGCAGATGGTGTGAAGAGAATGGATAAAGAACAGAGAGTGGTAAGTTGGTGGAAATGCGTACGGAGTGTCGATTTATAAGTTCTGTTTAACAAAGTTACTCGCGTTGATGTGGTGGATCTTTTTGGTGGACATTGATAGCGCGTCTATATGTGGGACAACTCCATATTTTTCAGGATCTTGTTGGATGCTAACAGATGCGGTATTTGTTACAGGAAAAGAACCCCAGGTTCCGAGAAAAGGGTGACTCAGACGAGGAAGACGGAGGAGAAGGAGAGAAAAGTTAGAGGTGCGTTGTCTTGATATCTTTATGCATTTATTCTTGATGCAGGTACTTGTTTCATTTTATGCTATGTGATGAGGGAGTAACTTGCAGCGTGAGGTCTTGGTATGAGACACCTGACCAAACGTATCCGAGTTTTTATGGTTTATAGGTCTGTCAACTGGTCGAGTGTTGCTGATAGTGATTACCATCTTGTCGCAGAAAACAAAGTCTGCGTTGTGACTTGAATCAAATACCACGCCAGGCTTTCAAACAACGGGGTTTGCCATCTTTTATTTGAAAATTTTCTATCCAGAGATGCACCCAAAAGCAGTAGCGTGCCTTTGTTATGTATGGACTTCAAAGGTTTGTGTACAACCGCAAAACAACTTTCTATATATGTAGGGCATCCATCTGAAGCACTACATTTAATTGAACGGACAACCTTTTATTTCTTGAGTGTTGTGCTGAATTTGCATGCGCGGGCAAAATATCTCAGAAGACGGTTGTTTTGTGACACGCTTGGCCGACGGAATTAGCGTTCACTTTGTATTTGTGATTAACTCCTAAAGAGCAAAAGTGCCGAGGTGGGCTTCCACCAATGTCAAATTTGATCAAGAATTTCTGAATTTCTTTTTGGAAATTCAGATAAGTAGCAGCTTTGTGGCGAAAATAAAATCTGAAAAGAATCGAAAGGGGGAGAGTGGGGAGGGTACCATAGACATTAATACATATATCTGTAGAAGGCTAATTTTTTCATTAAATGTTGGATGGAAAACACTGTACTCACATGGCTTTTAGTAGTATCCACTTACAGTAAAAATTTCTATGTTTTTTTTTAATAAATTGACACTACAGGAACTTGCCCAAAACCTCGAACCTTCAATAATCCCCAAGACTCTTGAGAATTTTGGGATTAATTGGGACATAGCTGAGGATTGCCCATGCCATGTTGGAGACAACACGTTGTACTAACTGAGGATTGCCCATGCCATGTTGGAGACAACACGTTGTACTAGTAGGATATAACATGTATATAATAGGTTCATTACGTGTTCAAATGAACATGCAAAATCAAATGAACCTGCAAAATCAAAATTTTACATATGTTTACCCTTACATACCCTTCCTGGGGACTACCCTTACATACGTATACCCTTACTGAGGACTACCCTTCCCCAGTTGGGAAAGATAGGGATGTACTTGTTTACTTAAAATTGCATAGAGATTGAGAATTCTACCTTTTGCCAACTTTTTTTCCCCTCCCAATGGAAGAAGACATAATGGGTACATCCACCGTTCAGATTTTAGATCCAACAATTTCTACTTATACTTTTAATTCAGTTCGAGGTTGGGGCGCATTTCAGTGTGATCTAGAAGAGCCAATCAGATATCCAGGAATAAAACGCAATATTCCAGAAAGAAATTATTTATCATCTTATATAGCGCACGACAACCCGATCATCGAAAGAAGGATACCAGATCATCAACAAGCCTACATTGTTGTAAAATGCTGAGCATTGGAGTGCTGATTGGAATTAAACAGCCCTCATGACTTGGATTGGCAGAAACCCTGCGACCTAGTTGATCACCGTGAATACAAGCGTCAACCACATTAGAACGCATTAGGACGCAGAGGTAGACTCTTCAGGTCAAATTTCTGTAGAACTGTCATAGCTGCAGAGGCAGCCAATCCAGATGGAAGTTTTCCTCATCAGAGCCATACCCGACCAAAAAACCCTAAGGACGCTAAGGACAAGAAATCCTAGTTCCCAGATGGAAGATATCACTAAGAGCATACCAGAACAGTCCGAGTAAACAAACGTCCTTGGAACCCTCAGCACGCTTGCGCATCTATCTTTGCACACATAGTTTAGCTGAACGGCACTCAATCTATCGACCAACTTCAGGTATGTGCAAGGCTGGAAAAAAAAAGGCTGAAATGAAAAAAAGACACCTACTCCGAAAAAGAATGAAAGGGTCAACAAACATAGCACAATAGCAAAGCCCAGCAAGATGGAAGCAAGAAAGCAATACACATACAAAACTGATCGTGAGAGCAAGTGAAAGCGTAATAAATAGTGGTGGTGCCCAAACTGCTGGAGTTTAGGGTTAGGGCTTAACAGTCAGTGAATGAACGAACAGATATCATCGCCATCTTCATCACATCCTTGATTTCTCACCATTTCTCGCCGGAAAGCTTGAAAATGAAATTAATAGAAAAACAATGAAAAATGTTCCTGGAGTAATGGATGAATCTGGCCACATTGGGAAGCGCGGCGAGAAAAGGAGAAGGGAGTGGCCCGAGTATATTCCACCCGGAGCCTTGATCTAGACGCTAGTGGATGCAGCTTATCCTCAGCTGTGCCGGGAATCGTGTGCAAGGGTTGCGGCAATTACAGGCACGACAGCTGATGCCGGGCCCATCTGAAGTAAAAAAGATCATGGAAACGAACCATAGTACGGGCAACCAGAGCTTGCAGACAAGATTCCGTCCTCGATCCGAACATCCTATCCATCGACGTCTGTAAAACACCACTATTTCACTGATCACGAGACAGTCGCGATAACACTAAAGAACACTAAAGCAGGCTAGTCTCGTTAATTCGTAGTACCTTCTCGAAGGATTTATATCGGAGATGCCACTAGTACTGTGCTACTCACAGAAAATGTGTGAAAGTGAAGGTTGCGTAAACTGTTTCTTTCTGCTTGACAAGAATCTTATACGATTAGGGACACTTAAATTACAGACCGAGAAGGGACGGTAGGAGTTGGCAACGATAGAGGGTTTTCGTGAAATTTGGAGATCGACATGCCAAGCGTGGAAGACAGGCGAGTGCTGGATGTGCCGCTGGAGCGCGCATGGAAGATCGCCAAGAACTCGCACGAGCTGCTTCCGCAGCTGATGCCGGAGATTTTCGAGAGCATTGATCTCGAGGAAGGCGATGGCGGACCCGGGAGCGTCTTCGTCCTTACTTTGGGGCCCGGTACAGTTCCTCTCTCTCTCTCTCTCTCTCTCCCTCTCCCATTAGTTCCAACTTTAGCAAGTTCCAATTGGCATAAGTTGCTGATGCAAGTCCTTACAGCGACGCCGGGCGGGCGGGGGCGGGTGGTGCGCGAGCGCGTGGACGTGCGCGACGACGACCGGCACAAGCTGAAGCACACGACGATCGAGGGCGGCGACCCGCGCTACAGCAGCTTCACGTCCAGCATCAAGTACGAGCGCGGGCCGTACCGCGGCAGCACCCTCCGCACCTGGACCGCCAAGTATACGCCCGCGGAGGGGCAGTCGGCTCCGCCGCCGGAGGACATGAAGCGCCTCTCGGAGAAGATCACCGCCACCATCCACAACTACGCGGCGGAGAATCCTGACTACTGCGCGTACTAGACCTGCGCCATATTCACCAACGCAGCATGCATGCACTCTCAACGCTAACAAGAGGCTTGGTTTATACCAGTATACATTATGAATATGGTTCTCTACTATGGGTTATCGTTGTAAGAGGATATATTGTCGATACGTTTTCTGAGGAGCTATATTCAGTTGCTGTTTTGTGTGCTAGGAAGAATAATACAAGAGTTTGTGCGGACCTTGCTGGTTGTGATGATCATGTAACTTGTGTACTTTTGTGATGAGAACTTGTGTACTTCGATGATCCTTTCTCCGAAGCGGTTTGGAGATTTTTAGAAATTTGTTTGTTCATGTGTCATTCTTGGCAGTGGCCCCAAAAGAGGGGGAAGTAGTTCTGTACAGTACTACTGACCTAGGCGAAGGGGAAGAATGTACAGATACTTTACTCTTGGCAGCAGAGGCTCGACTTCTTTTTTGTGTGTTGAAAGATCCGATTTTGGATGAATTAACCCCTAGATTTCCTTGACAATTTCACACCTGAAACGCTTCAAAACTGTTAAATATAGTCCAATGAGTTTGGAAGGAACAAAACACGTTTATTCCCATGTATAACCATAGGAACTCAATTAAGACTTATTTATTAACATACTCCAAAACTTCATCAACCTTAACCACACATAATGAAAGATTATAATGTTTGAAGTGAGGAAACGATTCATTTTCTTCCTTGGCTTGAGGGGGTCAGTAGACTTTTACTTCACTTGGTGTCAAATTTTTGCACTACATAAGGTCTAAATTCATTACCATCATGTTGATGACATGATATTAACTCCTTGTACACCAATTTTTAGAGGTAGAGAAGGGGTGTAGCATATTCAAAAAAATTGTGCAATGAGTGGAGGTTCAAAAAGTGTTAATTCATGTTTTAGGTTTTTGTAAGCTTAATATGTTTTAGAATAGTAATCCAAATAATCAATAAGAAGGAATATACCACATCTCGTATTAGACAAATGAAAAGTAAAAAATATGAAGACTCTAAGTTCTATTTGGAAAAGAAGAAGTTTTTGTGGTTCTTCGTGCAACAATGTGTGAAAATCTTTGACTTGGGATGAAATGCATTTTTTCACTAAAAACAAGAAATGTTTTTGACGATATGAGTTGAGTTGATATGAACAGCTAGTATTGAGAATCTCACATCTAATAGAGTGTCCTAGCAAAAGTTTCTGAAGTTGCTTGATGTGCCCGCACTCAACCATTTTTTCTTTACGATCCCATAACTTTTTTTCTATAAGTCCAATGAGAATAAAAATTATATTCCCATGTACCTCTTGACTTCTTGCATCCTTAGACAAAATTTCACAAACAAAAAATGTAAATTGCAACCATGGGAATGTGCCAAAGATTTGCAAAAGCTCACCTCATGACTTTTTAAGTTTTAGGGATTAATATAATCCGGAACTACAACGTAGCAAGAATGCCACAAGCAAGACTAGCACTGGCCCAACCTTGCCACTAAGGGCGGGTCATAGGGGGGGGCCGCCTCCCTGCCCGCCCCACTCTCCTACCCACATCAAGCTCCAACCAGCTCCCCTCTCCCCCTCCTTTCCTCCTCGGTATCCGCTCCTCGCTCAATACCCGGACTTCCTAGCTGGGTCTCAGCCACCGCCTTAGCATGTGGCAGGGTCAGCATGGACTCCAGAACTCATTGGCTCTAGAACAAGTCTAGAAGTCCAAACCTCACCACCAACTCAAATCCCCAAATGACTTCTTACTTTGATTATTATTATCTTTCAATCTGTACGGTCTAAATTCACAATTTTTTACCACATCCTCTCATATAAGTTTAGAAAAAAGATCCTACAGTTACATTCTCAAAAAATCTAGTTTTGGTAGTTTATAAATGAAGGAGTAAAAATTCCTCTAAAATGCCTTGGTCCTTTACGAGCTAGCAATTAAACAAATACTTATGCATTGCATAGGTCTATAAATAAATAAAGGAAACCTCAATAACATCATTCAAATGTATAATTATTGCACATGACATTATAATTCTAATCAATCATGGACTCCAATGCTATATAAAATCAACACAACTTCAAATATATTGCACAATCATTTGATTGTCACATTTTTTGCAAGAAACGGATGTTGCACCTCCTTCCACTAGAATCTCTGTAGCACAAATCTCACAAGTAATTTTTTGAAGTTTGCTAAAGATGGCTCTTTTTTGTTTTGAATGTCATATAAGAATAGGGAGGGCCGCTTGAAAAGAGGTTGTGAACCACCTTCTTCAACACTCTCTGATGCCACACGCTTTTTTCCATGTCCCATCCTTAAGCGTTTAACATTATCTTGTATAACAGAGGTAGATCCACAACGAGGAAGATCAATAGTGGTAAGCCTTTGGAACGTAAAAGGCTCAAAAAATGAATTACCATAACCTTTTGTTTTTCTCATCCTCGGTATAGTCTCCAATAGAAGCTTTCACACTTTGTATCAAAGTCCCTGCTTCTTTAATTGCACCCAACAATTTCAGACTCGTATCATCCAATTTTGAATGTCCACCAACCTCTACTTCCATGATTGTTGGAGAAATTAGTGCTACATATGAAATATTGTTTTCCATTGGCATCATCTCTTCTACAACTTCATTCTCCCTTGACACTTTAAAATATGATTTAACAGTGCATTGCACCCCAAATATGTTTGCAAGTAGAATTTGATTCCGACAATCACAAAAGTGTGTGTTTAAAGACACAATAAACCACATGCCATCATTGCTCTCAATTTGAATACGGAATAATAAATGTGCCTCATCTACTACTTGTAACACATTGGATGGAGCCGACACATAAACTTAAAAAATCCTCTCTCCTCCTTTCAAATGAAGTCGATGTCCTTTATTGTTCCGCCTCCTTGAAAACCTCTCCAAATCACCTACATGTCAAAAATATTAGCTATATGTTAACATCAAACAAGAAATGAAAGATTATTTGAAAGATATAAAATAACAAAAAATACTCACTGATGCGTTGTGTCATCTTGAATTGATTCAAGAGTCGCTTGCCCAATGCAGGTGTTGCAGTTAAGAGTTGCTCGTAGTTATTGTTGGAGTATAGAGTTGCTCGTAGTTGTTACGGTATTGTAAATAGAATTGTATTGACGTAGAATTAGAGGAGAGAGTAAAAGAGGAGAATATAGAGGGAGGTTAAAAGACACATGGCATGGTCAAAGTGGTTTGACCATCCCATGTGTCTTGCATGTGTGCTTGCACGGTCAACGAGGTTTAACTAGCCCATGTGTCATAGATGAGGTGGTGGCACAGTCATCGAGGTTTGACTAGCCCATGTGTCATAGATGGGGTGGCGGCACGGTCAACGAGGTTGTTGATCAATCCTTGTATAATAGTGCTATAAATAAAGGCCTTACGAGAAAGCAAATATCTCACTCCAAGCATTTTTGTACTACCTTGTATATATCGAGTGTTTGTCCAACCATCTCTCTACTTCTATTAGATCCAATAGTTTATGGGCCCACTCATATGAGTTGTAAGTATAGTGTTTTGGTTGAAATGTTGGTTGAAGGAGGTCTTGTGAGGATTTGAATGTCCGAGGAGCATGAGGGCTCATTTCGAGCATTAGAGGTGCTCAAAGGCTCGTTTGGAGCATTGGAAGTGCACAAGGATTTGTTTGAAGTATTGAAGGAGCACAATGGCTTGTTTGGAGCTTTAAAGGTGCGCAAGGGCTCTTTTGAAGCATTGGAGGTGCTCAAAGGCTTATTTGGAGCATTGGGGGTACACCAATGCTCATTTGGAGCATTGGAGGTGCACATAGGCTCATTTGGAGCATTGGAGAAGCCACTTGCAAGATGGATGAGACGTTATTAAGTGGTAGTATATATAAAGACCTTTGAGAGAAGGCAACATTTCACTCCAAGCATTTTTGTACTACCTTTTGGGTCTTTCACTTACTTGTGCAACCATCTCTTTACTTCTTTTATTATCAATAGGTAATGGGCCAACTCATGTGGGTTGCAGTGTAGAGTTTTGTTGCTAAGTTGTTTCGAGGAGGTCTTGAGTGAGTTTGAGTATTTGAGTGCACAAGGACGGCTTTGGAGCTTTGGTGGTGCACAAGGACGGCTTTTGGAGCTTTGGTGGTGCACAAAGAAGGCTTTGAAGCTTCGGTGGTGCATAAGAGAGGCTTTGCGGTTTTGGTGGTGCACAAGAAAGGCTTTGAAGCTTTGGTGGTGCATAAGAGAGGCTTTGGAGCTTTGGTGGTGTATAAGGGCTCATTTGAAACTTAGGAGGTGCGAAAAGGCTCATTTGGAAGATTGGAGGTGATTTGGAAAGGTACAAAGGATTGCAAAGAGCGGTGGTTGTAAAAATTCAAGCTTTTGAACCTTGTAAGTGTTTATTCATAGTGGATGTCCTTGTTTGCTCTCTAAAGGTGATGATTTGAGTGACTGAGGTGCTTAGTTGCACATTGGAGTCTAGGTGAAGCTCAATAAGGTCATTGAAGTCCATATTTACGTGTACGAGCAAAGAACGGCTGATTTGTTTGAATGAGGTGCAAAGGTGTACATTTGAATCTAGAAAAAATTGATTTGAGTGTTTGAGGTGCATGCATGCACATTGGAGCCTAGGAGGGGCCCAATTGAGTGATTGAGGTGTGTTAGTGCACATTAGAAGCTTAGAAGGGTTTATCTTTGCCATTTGAGTGTCAACATGGCGGTATTCCTCAATACGAGTGCTAGGGTCATGGATAAGTTCAATGTGGTCAACTTCAACTTTGGAAGTTCAAGATAGAGATGGTGTTGTAGTCCATGGATCTTTGGAAGATTGCGGAGGACGCCAAGAAACCTCCGTCCTCCAACAAAGATCCAATGGCCAGAAAGGAATACAATCGGCGTGTGAAGAAGACCATGTCCATCATTGGGCTCAATTTTGTAGACAACCAACTTGCCCACATCAAGAGTTGCAAAAGACAAGCGAAAGCATGGAAGACTTTGTATAACATCCATAAAACGAAGAGTTTGTGTAATATCCTCTTTATTCATGGACATGGTCTTAGTAGTGGAACGAATAGACACTTTATTCACGCCGGCCTCCCTCGGAGACCGGCGTTCTTCTTCTTCCTCTTTATTCATTGCAAGTTCTTCACAATGAAGATGCAAGAAGGTGATGACTTGTTGACCCACATCAACCAAGTGAAGGTACTTGCCGATCAAGTCACAAGTTTGATTGCTAAAGTCTTTTACATTGGAGGAAATAGTGCGAACATCTTCCATGGTACCTCCAATTCGACGAGGGGCGCGTTCAAGATGCCCTACAATTAGAGTTGAACAACCAAAGGATGCAGTGGTAATCGAAGCGGCAAACATGGTTTGTCACGCTTCACTATTTTTTGTGAGGCTGATGTCACAAAAAGGCTTCAATTTGGAAACAGTCTTTAAGATGGCAGCCAGGATGTTTGAGTTGGATAACTCCACGAGCGTCAATACGTTGAAGATGGAAGTAATTGAGGAGGCGGAGGGGAGCCATGAGGACAACGTAAAAGGGTTGCTTTCAGCAGCCATGCATGTTAAAATCATGGCTACGAGACTTGCAATCGAAAGGTCATCCATTCCACCTAGGGTGATGGTGGTTGAGAACTCCTAAGGGATTTTTCAACTTGTTGGGCTCAAGGAGATTATTATTGTACCTCAATAAGTGCTTTTGGATTCATCAGCTCAACAATTGATGCTAGGAGCATCTGCCATTGAGGGGTTGGGCTTGACTGGGGACACTTTGGAGAAGTGTCCATGGACAATTAGCATGTCTATGGGGGATACGGAGTACGCTAGTGGCATCAAAAAATCAGAGTTGATGCTGCAAATCAACGAAAATGATGTCGAGGATGCGAACTTCATGAATGTGAAAGCTATAGTCATGGAGGCCAAGTCATATGATGTCTAGGTGGGCTCGGCAGTGCTATACACCATGGGGTTCACCTTGGATTTCTTCGAGGAAACAACAAGTTATAGACCATGATGACAAGCAAGAGATGGGTAGAAGGCCCAGCTACGAGCTCGTTTTATTCAAGTTATGACTAGAAACGTTGCGGATGTGTTTGCCTTCTTAGAAAGTATGGAAGTGAAACCACTATGGTTTGAAGAGGGTGTTGAGGATTTCTCTACAACTACTCCAACACTTGATGAGGTGGATTCCTATGAGGGTGACCCGAGTGGTGGAGATACGAAGAGATATAAATCCGACATTGTAGTAGCGTGGAGCACCAAGATTCAACTTCAAAAGGATGTTGAGCAAGTCATTAAAGATGCTTGGTAGCATCCCAAATAACACACTAATTAGTAGAACTCCTACAATCCCAAACAAAGACACTATACGCATACTCAACCCCATCCCAAAAACCAACATAGAAAAATTCAACACAAAATTCTTCGAAGAAAACTCCATACAAATAGACTCCCTCATAACCACTCTTGAAAACAATAACCAATTAACACAAGCTCAATGGCAAGAAACATGCCACTCTCTAGACAAACTCATCAATAAAATCTCTGATACACTAGAACAAACTTGTAGAGCACACCCAATACCCCAAATGACAAACAGAACCTCTCAACAAGGCGGATATCTACCCCGCAAACTTTCTAAAACTTGGAAACAACACTTAACCACATACCATACCATACGTAAAACCATTAGAATTGTAAAAAACAACCCTCAATGGCGTAACCACCCCATACACAACGAACTACTTACTATACAACACATCCAAATCCCTACCCCGCCGCCTCCAGACCTTCCCCACGATACATGGATAAAAGATATCGCGATAATTGCAAAATATGCCAACATACAAGCCCGGAAAATAATCACAAAATACACAAAAGAAAACATTAAAAAAGCCATCTCAAAATACAGACAACTGTACGAAATCAGCCCCAAAAAAATTAACAAAAAAGTCTTTAAAAACCTTGAATCCCCACCAATGGATTGTATCAAAGATCAATATAATAATATTCTAACTAGCCCCGAAGACATTGCGAATGAAATATTCAACCAACAAACAAAAACCAATAGACCAACGGTACTAACATGTAATTACCAGCCACAACATACAATAGAATGCACATGTGCAATACGCCAATACCCTTGGCACGACCTGGACGGATATACCCTTGATAAACGGGGCGAACCAGAAATTCCACTTCATAAATACCTCAACAGAGCCACATACGACACATGCCTTCAAAATCTTGGAAATAATAAAGCCCCAGGCCCAGACCGCATACCAAACTCAATACTAAAAAACATGCCTCCAAGATTTCACAAGCTATTATTTCTGTTCTTCTCCCACTGCTATAAACAAAAACAAATACCAAACTCATGGAAATTAAGTACAACAATTCTACTATACAAAAAAGGCGACCCGTCCATACTACCCAACCATAGACCAATTGCACTAGCCAACACAATATACAAACTCTTTACCAGTACACTCACCTCCATACTATCCTCATACGGCGAAAAATTCAAAATCCTACATGATAGTCAAGAAGGATTTAGAGCAGAGAGAAGTACCGCACGACAAATACAAACTATAATAGCCGCACTAGAAGACGCAAAGTTTACTAACCAAGATATATACATACTATACGTGGACTTCAAAAATGCCTTTGGCTCAATTGACCATGCCCGACTTCTAGCAATAATGATGGACCTTGGTTACCCAAAAGATGCAACTACACTTGTTGGAAACATCTATTTTAACTCATCTACATGTTATACCGGTGAACACTTTGGGAAAACAAAACCTATACCCATCCAAAGAGGAACTATACAAGGGGATACCCTCAGCCCATACCTATTCATTATATTTCTAGAACCACTACTCAGGTGGCTAGAAAGAGGAAATTACGGATACACTTTTGGCACATCACAGGTCATAATAAACTCTGCTGCATATGCGGATGATCTAGCCACCATAACTAACAAAATCAAATCAATCCAAATACAATTAAACAAAATTGATAGATATTGTAAATGGGCCGGTATGGACGTAGGTGTCCCAAAATGTGCCGCTACCGGTTGCCCAAACAAATCCAAATTGAACCCTACCACTTTCAAAGCCCTAATGCAAGCCTCGAACATCAATTACCACAATCAACCGATCCCCATACTACACCAAAATGAACCATACATATACTTAGGCACAAACCTTGTTCCCTCACTAAAATGGAAAATCCAAATCCACACCACAACGACAAAACTCATCAAACAATGCAAAGAACTAACAACATGCCCAGCCACCATGAAACAAAAAATAAAAATGGTTGATACCGTACTACGCCCAGGTGTGGCATATAGTTTCTACGGTGTACCATACTCTATGCCAGCTATCAAAAAACTTGATAAAAAAATAATAGCCATACAAAAAACCATATGTGGATTATCAAAATGTATGTCAAATGCAATAACCCAACTACCACATAACCTATTTGGACTTGAAGCTTTCTCCCTCAAAAACGCATACCTCCGATGTATAGGCGAACAACTGCAAAATGCTCTAAACGATAAAGGAAGACTTGGGAAAATATATAATGGATTAACTCACTATGTCCTTGCCCAATATGGTGGTGCCGAAAACATACCGAGAATTAAAAAAAGTGACTGCATAAGATCACCAATAACACGAACATTCTTCTTATTAAAACATATAGCTAAAGCCCACCTTAAAAGTACGCTCCCGAACTTCCTCACTAATCCTACAACACTAGAAATACTATGGCGCCAAGAAACATTAAATCATAACACACTCAATGCCCAACTCTCCCAAAAGCTTCTACAAAAACTCCTCTCAAAAAATATTTTTGAACTAAACCAAATTACCTTACCTAACGGTACACACATCATGAACAATGAGGACTTCAAAACCTACCACTTCACCCCATCTAAACTAATAAAGAGTGCCCTAAGTGTTGCTAAACAACTATTTTGCCACATAACATGCCCCACAATATGTCATACTCCTTGCAACACACACCCATACTCTCATACACTTAGAGATCCATTCATCACCCTCAACAATAACATCATCCCAAGAAATATTCCCACACCAACCAATCCCCCTAACCCTCCACATACATACCACCCCCGCCCCCCAACATACATCCCCAAAAACCCTACCACATACCCCATTAATAATATCATAAACCATAGACATATCCAACACACAGACACAAATAACATACAAAATACCTACACAAAATATCTATGCCAATGGCAATACAATGATAATACATACAATAAATGGCTCCCCCAAAGAGACCTTTTTCCACGGCATGACACCAATACCTCCACACATAACACTGAAAAATTAAAACAATACTACCAAAAGATCCAAAACAAAAAATACTCAGATATCATCCTGGCCCACCATCCACGAGAACAATCCTCAGACTCAAGGTCCGTAACGCCACCCATAATTATCCCACTCTTAAACATCTACACAACAGAATGCAATCCCGAAAATGATATCCTTACATCCTCAAACACAATTCAAATAGATAACAATCAAGCACATCTATACGAAGAAAACGGCCGACATTTACACACCATACCCATTACCCGGCTCCAATGGTTATGGAACCAATATCATACAAAATTACAAACCCCTACAAACATTGAACCAACAACCCAACCCTTTGAAACCGAACTAATATGGCTTTACCAAAGGTATAAATATCGAATACCAAAAACTGACCCCCTCAAAAATGCGCAATACACAATACCCACCCCCATTTTAGACTCACTAATATCATCCTTTAACATTGAACACTCATACTTTTCCTCCCCGATCACATGTCCTACCAAACTAAATAAATTTTACTCACCGTACGAAAGAGACAAAATATTTGGATCCCTAGGCAAGGCCTTTGAACACAAATGGATCGGAAATGGAATAGCTCACCCCCACAACGAGAAAGACATAGAACAAGCCATACATTGGGCTAGACTTGCCGCCAAACACGATCCAAATAACACAAAAACAATCATCGTCACACCGAACAACAATTGGTACCAAAACAACAACCAATATTCAAACCCATTCCCAGATTCCCACATCATTGCATTATTCGAAGCAGACACAATACCATACGAAGAACCTAATATCCCACCCGAGCTAAAAAACCCCGAATAGAGCCATCTACATTACAAATACTATGCGTCCATCATCAAAATCAAAACCTGGGCTCCCTAGAACAACTTGCGGAACTTACCTCCATAACAGACAATCTAGACATACAACAACCATACACAAAACCGGCCCCACCAACACCCATACAAACCCCCGTAAACAAAAGTAAAAAATGGTCAAAATTAAACTATGACAACAACACATTAAACTACTCCGTCATACCTCCCCCTCTCCCAGACTACCCAACTCATACGACACCAAAATTTAACCCCGCATACAGTTATTACACCGACGGCTCCTTTAAACCACCGGAACAAATTAGCCCGGGCTCTTGGCGAAGAGAAAAAGCTGGCTATGGCATATATAATTCTACCAAAGAAATTAAACTAGCCAAAAGACTCCATGGACTACAAAATATCCTCAGAGCAGAACTCATGGCCATTCACAAAACACTACAAATCATCACAACAAAATACAAAAATGAACCTGCACATATATTCACCGATTGTATAAATGCACTCTACCTACTAAACACTCAAATAACACACCCAACCCTTCACAACAGTCACCCCGACCAAACCATACTAACATCAATGGTACAAATGTTACAAAAACGTACACAAATCACAACCCTTCACAAAGTCAGAGCCCATGCCAACATTGATGGCAACGAACAAGCAGACAAACTTGCAAAAGAAGGCCGAGAAAAAACACACAAAAATGCCAAAGACCCTCACGAACATGCTCATGCCACCCCATACTACTTTCAAAAAGAAGATTGGCCTTCCAAAGAAGATACCCCCGACAAAGGCCCAATTAGATTTCTGGGCAAATATCTCAAAAAACAAGACCTCTACAACAACCTGGACACAATCTCAGAAAATATTCCTAACATAGAAAAATGGACTAACAATAACGACATAGACAATGAACTCTCTACAAACTTTTGGAAAAACCCCATCATCTCAGACTCACAAATAACGTGCCTCATCAAATTCCGTACGGGTCAGTACATGGGAAACGCTCGCAAACAACTCTTCTTCGGAATAGAAAGATTCCCATCCATAACATGCCCCATATGCCCCTCAACGGACCCCGACACATGGCTTCATGTGCTACTCAAATGCCAAAACCACCACATACACTCTCTAATTGTTAAAAGACATAACAAAGCGGTATGGGAAATCCGAAAAC
Source organism: Bryoerythrophyllum caledonicum (assembly GCA_963971425.1). Lineage (NCBI taxonomy): Eukaryota > Viridiplantae > Streptophyta > Bryopsida > Pottiales > Pottiaceae > Bryoerythrophyllum > Bryoerythrophyllum caledonicum. The sequence goes on from OZ020518.1 coordinate 23,387,598, forward strand.
TAATCACCTCCTACAATAAATCGAGATGTTTCATACTTATGAACGCCGGCACTTTTAATAGCAATCCACAAGAAAACACGGTCCCCCCATGGCTACTTCCATGCTCATGTATGACCCAAAGATGTCATTGCAACGCTAGGCTCAAACCAGACATTCTTTGTGTCAAAGGTTTACCATACAACGACCCACCACCCGAGAACATCAACCAAGACTACACCATTCAATTCATTGAATTCACATATTGCAACGATAGATTTTCTCCGGAAACAATCCAAAACAAAATTGACAAATATCAACCCCTCATTGACGACATCATTGCCATTGGATGGAAGGTAGACCCCCTTATTGTTATCACATCCGGCGCTCGTGCCACCACCTTTATCCCATCTATGAAAACTCTCGAAGATACCTTCAAGATACCCATTGATACAATTAAAACTACCTTTAAAAATATCAACACCATCGCTATTCAACATGCCATGTCTATTTTACTGCATAAACGCAAAATCGAAAACAACCAAGTCCTCCCTGATAGGCAAGACCCCCCTTAGGAACTTCGCCACTCTGTCTCTTCCTGATTGGCTGCCTGTTTGGTTTTGCTTTTTGTTGTTTAGTTTGATCGTGGTTGGTCGTTGTTGGTTGGTTTCTGGCTACTCGTTACATAGTGTCTACCCTCGAAAGAGGGAAGTAGTTCCAGTTCGCTAATTCCTTGTCCGGCGGGCATGGTCTTAGCAATGGAACGAACAGACACTTTATTCACGCCAGTTCCCTTCGGGAATCGGCGTTCTTCTTCTTCTTGCTTGGTAGCATTCCAAGCTCCCACAAGTGGAAGATGACTGTAGAGGGGACCAAGAATTAGGACCACCTCTGAAAACTTCCACCATTCACTCAAGGCACAAGATGATCGTGTTGTATTGGTGGAGTTATTTGGGAGGATTGGAAGTAGTTTGGCAATAATGCTACAAGCGAGGATCAAGGTCAAACGCTACATCTATGTAGATGTTGATGAGGCAGCAAGGCAAGCGTCCAAGCGGCATTCACCGCGGGCGAGGAGACAATTTCCGGACTTGTTGGCCACTAGTGTCATCAAGACTTTTTTTTCACGCTAGTTGGTGATATTGCCTTGCTTTCAGCAGAAGACATTCACCGAATTGGCATATGGACCTTGTCATTGCGGGTTGGCTATGTGAAGGTATGTCCATGGCTGGACATAAGAACGGGTTGAAACATACTTGTTCTTCGCAATTTCATAATATGATCCGCCAATTGCGTCTGCTTTAGACATCTCAGAAGGGACCACCAAGTTACATCGTGGAGAATGTATCGGTGGTGAGTAGATCCATGTCAAGGACCTTGGAGGGCATGCAACGCATACAGTAGACTCTGAGTTTGCCAATGTTGCTGGATGCGGCTCTGATGGGATCTCGAGCACATTGCCCGCGATTGTCGTGGACGAAGATGGCACCTCAAGAGTTGCTGCAGTTCGCCGTGGGTCGTATCAAACGGCCTGATATCTATGTGAGTGATATTTCGGATCTTCAGAGGGTACCTCGGCGCGTTTATCATGACGACCAAGCCTCTTTGGCAGTGGTTAACCGATAGGGAGAATCGCGTAGGGTATTACCCACGTTGGTAAGTTTTGATAGGTCGTATGCCTTTAAAAATAACGGTTTTGGCTTTGTTTGGGATTCTTTGTCTCAAAAAATGGTGGAGCCCAATACCAATGAGCGGGAGAGAGTCATGGGATTTTTCTCGGGCACTACCAATGCGCTCAGCATTTCAGAGCAACAACGACGATTTTTACTTGGGCTAGCAATGGATATAAATTATTTGACTTGAATTGTTCAGTTGGTGGTGGCAGAACAAAAGCGGCTAGCTTCTAGTTTCAACGGTTGCATGGAACCTTATGAGTTGCGGGCGACTAGAGAACCATTTGTCTCTATCAGGGTGAGAGACAAAGTGGTTGGGGGCGAGAGGTCCCTAGCACCTCACCCATGGAATATGTGGGGTACAACGAATCTTTTTGCCACAATCAAGGCTAAGAATCCTCACCATGGATGGAGGGATTGGAGCCAAAGTAAGGGATTGGGCCACTAGAGAAGAGACTTGAAGGAAGCTATGGAGAAGATGTTTGTGGAAGAACATAGAGCCCACCAAATAGAGGAGATCGACAGATTAAGCTAATTGGAAGGACTTGGAAGAGTGGTGGGAAAGGAGGAAGAAGAGCTTCCTCCATCCGCCATTCATTAGCAACTAAGGAAAGAGAATCTTGCTCCAAAGGAATCAAAGGAGGCGGTGACCAAGGATACTTGGAAATTGATAATAGATCTGGCATATGGAGCAGTTGAGGCAGAAGAACATGAGTTCCTTAAGGAGTACATGGATTGTTTTGCCTTTAGTCTAGAAGATCTTTGAGTGTTGAAGGGGCAAGAAGTACATTTCAACTTGACGGACAAAGCATCAATTTACTGGAAGCCATACAAGTATAGCGACGTTGAACGGAGGATGTTAGGCGCTCGTACGGAGGAATTGGTGGCTGCGGGGCTAGTGGAGTTGGCTCCACCTAATTGTGAATATTCATTGGGGCCGTTATGCCATCCAAGAAAGATGTCTACGATTATTGGACCGAAAAAAGGATGTGGAGGAACTACATGAGGATTAATAAATTTATCAAATCGGATTGTAATGCCATGCCAACGTCGAAGAACTTTGTGGCCATTGGTCACGCCAAGGTGTTTAGTACGATAGACTTGCGCTCTAGATACCTCTAGATTCGACTATGAGAGGAAGACAAGGAGAAGACCGCTCTCCTGAAGGAAGTCAATAGATATTACAAAAAGATAGAAAAGAAGGGAAAGTGAATCACCGAACGTGAAGACATGACTAGCGGATTAATCCTCAATTACGCAGTCATACTTCACCAAACGGCATCCTTATCTTGGAGGATCTTTAGTGCATCTTATCACTTGCTCAAGGCTTCGTAGCATCCATCAACTGATTTTCCTGTTGATTCCAGCAATCTCCTGACCGCGCGTGCGCCAGCCGCTTTGACAAGCCAATGAATGGAACCCGGATCGGCGAGGTGCAACGAAATGCTCAGCTAGCTAAACTAAGCCGCGGTCGATGACAGTACGTGGGCTCTAATGATATATTAGCCATTATCTAACTCTTCTAAAATCAAAAAACCTAATCAGAGTGCTATGGTATTTTAGTTTGTAATAAAACTAAGAAATGTTAGTGCCTAGAGTCAAGTTAGAAGGAGAAAAATAGGAGCAACTACTTGTAGACATTATAGATAAGAGATAAGAGGGAAACTAGATTTATGTGGGTAGATATGGACAAAGATTGGAGGTAAATTGACTTAGGTGACCAAGGTTTAGTCGAAAGAGGAGGCTTGAAGGCGTGGGTTGATGTTAGTCCTTGACTTTCTTGCCCTTCTCCTCCGCTCGAACTCTTCTCCCAAAACTACAAATAACATTCAAGTTTCTCGTTATAGCATCGTGAGTTTTTGGAATTTGATTGTCATTTTTTAAGGCGTTGTTTCTCTTGTTGTTAGCTTTTCAAAGATGTATCACACGCTCCAATCAAAATCGTAGTGAAGCCGTGGTATGGGATTGAATATAGAGGGGTCTAGAAATTGTGGCAGTAATGTACAAAGACTTTGAAAGAGTGGTGTTCCGCGATCATTGTGAATTTGATAGTGAGATTTTGGACGTAGTATTGCAATTGCCTTAAAAAGCTTGTGTCAGATTCTTTGGTGCATTAAAACTCTAATCTATAAATTATGAGGTTAATTGTAACCGGGATTTTGAGAGGAATTCATAAGCAGAATTTGATATAAGGAATCTACGCTTTGGGAGATTATTGCTAGAGTCTTTAGGATTGATTTTTTGTGGAAGTATTCTTTAATATATGAGTGATTTATGAACAAATTTAGAAATCTTTGTCCGTAATAGAATAGGAGTGATGAAGAGTTGAAGTAAGGTGGGCCTGAAATTAGAAGCAAAGGAGTTTGAGGCCATGGATTTTGTTAAGAATTGATCCAATAGTAGTGAAAGCTAATACATAGTTTTTTAACAAGGTTTTAAAGGCTCTGTCAAAATCCTAGAATCATTGGATGTGTAGAAAGAAAGTTATGTGAAAATTAGTGATGAGATTTTCAGGGGTTGCGTTTGAAGATGAGAACTTCTAGATTAAGAGTGTTATGGAGATAGATTAGGAGAAAAAAAAGGACAGCAACCATTTTAATACATACTTGTTGTGTCGAGGTGTCATTGGCAATGGACGTACGAAATCCAAGCTCCACGTGTATTCTAAGTCCATAATTGGTAATGGTTGCAATTGTGGCATCAGAGCATTAACCCCTAAAGGACCACGACCACTTTCGTTCTAAAACCAGTCCAAAACTGCCACTGCCAAAAAGAGACATGAAAATCACATCTTAAAGTGAATTTTGGATTTTTCAACCGTAAGATCTTAAAAAAAACATCTATATAAACATGCCATAGAATTTTGGTTGCAATCCATTGCACCGATTGATAGATTTTAGTGTTTAAAGTCAAAACAATGGTTCAAGTTCTTCCCTGCATTGTGTAGATCAGCAGACTTTGACTTCACTTTGTATCAAATTTTTGCATTGTACAAGGTCTAAATCCTATACCACTGTCTTAAGCATGATGTTATTTCCGAGCACACCAATTTTTAGAGGTAAAAAAAGGGTGTAGCATATTCAAAACAAGTGTGCAAGGAGTGGAGGTTCAAAAATTGTCATTTCACGTTTTATTTTTTTGTGAACTACGTATGTATTCAAATGATAATCCAAACGGTCAATAACAAGGTTTGCACCATATATTGCTTCTGAAAAAATAAAAAGTGAAAAATATAAAGATCTCTAGGTTTTATGTAGAAAAGATGAAGTTTTTTTCCCCATTGCCCGACAATGTGTGAAAATGTTTGACTTGGAATATAGTGCCTTTTTACACTAAAGACAAGATTTTTTTTTGAAAACTTCCAAAAAAGGAAATATTCTTTATGTGTGTGAAAAATCTCAATGTCAATAGAAACTTTTGTCAAAATTTTTGGAGGTGCCCGGTCTCCCCACTTTTGGCTTTAAGTGGTACTAACTTTCAAACCACAAATCCAAAAAATAAAATAAAAATATGTCCACGAAGCTCTTATCAGAGGCAATTTAGAATAAAAATTTCAGAGAAAAAGGATTTTTTTTCGAATTTTAGGAACCTGCCCAAAATTAGAAATCCCCCAAAAGAGACTTTGTTCCTTTAGGGGTTAAAAGACGCTCGCACACAATCACACACCATACACCTAGCTACCAAAGCTTAAACTTGTGACTGCATTCCTCGCCACCTACAGTGAAGTTGGAGCAAGTTGTATGTTCTCCGCACCACAAAGTGCCCAAGGTCTTTATGCGTATCGTTGATAATATCTCTCTCTCTAATGGAGACGACGCAACCTTCCAAGTACCATCGGGCCGTTTTGCTCCCATACTAGTTGTTGAGTAGTTGATAGTTTCTTTTGAAAACTATTGTTTTTATTGTTTACAAAGGCAACAATGATGATATTGTCACCGTTGCTCAGAGTTTGTTGCTAATTATGCGCTCTCACCTATTGGCACAATGTTATCATTGCACGATGTGTTTGTGCACGATAAGGCCTAGATATTGAAATGACCTCCAAATGAAAGACACTAGTTGAAGAATCTTCAATCCAAAGGTGTATGTCTTGCTAAATTTCAATACATGTTTTGTATTCTAAGAGAAAAATACATGACCGTATCTATGGTTCTCAGAGACCTTTGAGGGGATATCTTTAATTCATGTAGACGGATGTCACGAAGGGTGGGCCAAGGGTAGGCCTTTTTTCCTCTTTTTTCATTTCAAGGGCCTTGAAGCTTTTTTTGGAAATAAATTGGCCTATTTTGGGGCCTACAATCCTAAATTACCATCCAATGGCCTACCTTGGTCTAAATTGGGCCGCCTCCAACATAAAAATAGGGGCCAAGTTCTGTCCACACCTCCCTTCTCGTACCATCTGTCTATTTGGTTTAACCCTTAAGCATCAGGGCAACCAAAATATGGTGGATATATGAATGAAAATGTCCCTCACATATGTAGAAATCGACAATGTCATCCAATTTTTGTATACAATGTGTACAAGTCGTGAAAGCATCAGCTGATGATGAAACTTGCCTCATTGAGGTAGTCATGTTTTATCTAAAGAAAAAAATGTCTGTCGCATGGATCTCAATGAAGTGAATTTGAGAAACTTCTAATTTTAGCTCTATGTAAAAATCTGAGCCAATAAGATGATATTTTTTGAATTTAAATCCAACTAACGAAATGAAGTTTATGATGTCTAGTTTACATTCCAATTTGAAAATTTGAAAAATACATAAAATTGAATAAGTTATTGCAATTTGAGCTTTGGACCTACTACCATGGTTCATTGAATTTCTAAAATTAGATTAACATCGACATTTCATTTACACCACTATAATGTACCCCTTTGGTGAAAATTTCAGATTTTTTTAGCATAACTTGTATTTTATATGAATTTTTGTAACTTTTTCTTTAGAAAATCACAATAATACCAAATTTTTACCAACAAAATTGAGATTTTTGCGACATAATCAAGACATGTGATCTCATCTAAAAAAATATGAAAAAATAAAGAATTCACTGATTATGAAAAATTAAAGCACACAATAGAATGGAAATGGGGGTTGATGCCACTGTCATAGGCTCCGTTGTTTAAGGGTTAAAGAGGTTCTTACAACAAAAACCAAAACAATGCCCTAAGACCGAGAGCCTGTGATTCACGGTCATAGGGTACAACAAAGGAAAGGAGAAGCACAGCAAAGCTGATGTCGCGGGAGAGTTATCCAGTTTTTAGTAATCTCGTCGCGGAGGAGATTTGTAGAGAGAGCGAACGAGCTCGAGGATGGGCAGGCGACGGCATCGCTTCGAGCTGGTGTAGTGCAATGCCGGCCAAGTGAACATATTCTGTAGAATACAGTCCATTGGAAGAGAAAACCTTGAGTTGTTTTGAGAAATCCTGTACAAGATAGGCTTTTAGAAGAGAAAACCTTGGGTTGTCTTGAGAATTTGCGCTAGTGTACCCTGTCGTAATGAGCACGGTGCCGCACCTTATGGAGGATGGTAGCTAATTGCGAAATTCGAGTGAGAGCGCATCCCTCACATTCACAGGCTCCGCATTCTAGAGGTGCGAGGTGCGGGAAACTTTTGAGGTGATTGTGGTGCATTGATGCGAGCCATGGCGCTGCGGAACCATCTGCTGCTCGGTAACCGCGGTGTGGCTCCAGCGTTCGGTGATTGCTCGTCGTCCTTGCCCGCGAAGGCGAGAGCGCAGCGGTTGGCAATCCGGAGGTCGGTGTTTCCATGCGGTGCGAGCATCGCGAGGGCCGATTTGGACTCATTTTCTTCGGCCGAGGCTGCGAATGGCGGCGTAAGGCTGGAGAATCGGTCTCAAGCGGCTGAAATTCCGGCTGCAGGAGAGCCTGTGGTAAGATCTCTATGATACGCGCAGAACTCTAAGAAGCAGTGTCTAGGGTTTAGGGTTTAGGCTTGAGGGCTTTCCTGCTCGAAGAAAACTCTGTGTTTCTTCAGAGTGAAAGTGTGTCTTAGTACTGACCAATTGAGTGGTTTAGCAATGAACTTTGCTTCAACTGAGCCGTTTTTCGCCAAGTTTTCGAACACTTTCTTAGTTTCATTGTGGCTAACCTGAGCGAGGTTTGACAATGTGATCAGCAGAGCGGGAATGTGCAAGTAAAATCGGGGAAAAGTAAAAGAGCCGCGTTGTTTAGACCTGAACTTGCGGAGGTAATTGCAGCGTTATTGAGTGGCGGGGGCATTGAGAGTACTTTAGCACCGTGGGCAGGAAAACTCACGCCAGAAGAGTGGAACAAGATCTTGGCACAGACGGGAGATTTCCACTGGGAATTAGCCCTTCGCATTTTTAACTTTCTAAAAGAGAGGAGCGTCTTAGCGGTCTCATCAAGCAACGAGGATGATAGGTAAGTGGACATTGCCGCTTTGAGACAGGATTTCCTTAATTGGAATATATGATGGTATAGATGTAATCTAGTATTTCCAGTTAGTGTTTTTTTCTGAGCTGCTTTTAATTACTTGGGAAATTGTTTGCAGAGAGAGGGAATTGAAGTTGCTGAAGGTATATACGGCAGTCGGAGGAGTGCTTGCCAGGAATGGGAGGGAAGCAGAGATTGAGGCACTTATTCTAGAGATGAAAAGTTTAGACTTAGTTCCAGATACTCATTTTTTCAATTCACTTATTAGGGGTTATGGAAATAGAGGACTCATTCACCAGGCATCTCAAGTGTTGTTCGAAATGGATAAGTATGGAGTTAAACCTGACGTGGCCACTTATGAAAGAGTACGCAATTCAACACCCTAATGTTTTCCAGTAGCACTGCTCTCTCTTGATATTGCACATTCATAATGAAATCCCGTCAAGTAGGCCCGGCAAAATCTACGTTGATATTTGGGTTTTTAATTCTTGACAGGGTTTTGAAACGAACGTTTTTGTTTTTTTTAGTTGGTTAGAATGACCAGGCTCACAAGAATTTCATTCCTGGTGCTTGACACAGGTGATTGCTGCTTACTTGTCTGGGGAGAATCCTCAATTGGAAAAGGTAATGCGACTTTTACAAGGAGTGCGTGCGAGCAACATTATGGTGGGATACAAAACATTATCAGACCTAATGACAGCATGTTGGAATACGAACCAGCTGGAAGATGCGGACGTCCTTTTTCAAGACATGAAAGCAGCCAATTATAATGTAGACCACAAGGTATACATTCTATTTCTCTTGGTCGTTTCCGTCTGTTCAGCCAGTTGGCAGCAGCTTATGTATTGCAATCGTGGATATTCGTTTGTACTCATAAAGAGCGTAAAGAAAAGAGTAATTGGATATGAAATGGCATAGTGATCTCTTTAAGATAGTGAAGCTTGCTTCCACCACTGCAAAGTCATGATACAGTCGTTCATGTGGGAGCTCTTACACCGATGATAGATTGCATGGTGGATATTCTTGTTTGTTAATTGTTGCTGGGTGTTGACCAGGTTTGGTTAAAATTGATGCAACTTCATGCAAGAGGAGGACTCTCCGAAGCGGTAGAGGATCTCTTTCAGCAAATGCGAGAGGCAGGGGTGGAGACCAAAGGTGGTGCATATGATGCCTTGCTGCTTTCATACTGCCGAGCCGGCAAAACCGATCAAGCTCTGAGCGTTTTTCGCGAATACAAACTGGCAAGTACTGCATTTCCTCGTGCCTAATTTTTTTTATTACCAAAGTGATTTTTAATTCTGAATATTGTAAAATCCGCTAAAACACTAACAATGCTAGTATTTTGTTGACTAGAATAGGTTGAACAGTAATTCGATTATCGCAACTCTTCACTACTCTTTAACTTTTAAGATGACGGAAACCTTGTTGGTATATTTTTTGTGTTATACAGAGCATGAAGCCATCACTAGTAGCCTTTAATATGATAATCGATGCATGCGGCAAGGCAGGGAGAGATGAGGAAGCTGTCCAGTCGTATGTAGACCTCATCGAGTGTCGGTACCGTCCTAATGCAGTTACCTACACATCTCTGATAAGCGCCGTCGCCGAAGCTGGTCGGTATGAAAAAGCGGATGAGCTGTACCGAAGAATGTTAGACGATCGAGTGGAGCCAACTGGCCATACCTATGCTACCATGATCCACGCATGCGCACGGCGTGGCTGGACAAGATACGGCCACGAGGTAACTTACACACCGAAAGTTTGCTCCTTATTCCTTCAAATATGCAGCGTTTTCAATAACCCCAGCCCTTTACATCAATTAGGTGTTAATCTGATAGTGGAGCAAGGCTGCTCTTATTTGAAGCCACTCTCACCCGTTCTGCCTCTCTTTGCCTGCTCCAGATATGCTTAGAGGCTTCACAAGGTCCGATCAGTAGAGCTGTCTACGGAGCAATGCTCCATCTGTACATCAAAGGCCGATGGTATTCCCATGCAGCACCGGTTCTTGAAGAGATGGGGAGGAAAGGCATAGAACCGGATGCAGCGGGGTACGGAACACTAATATCATCTTGTGGTGAACGAGATGATAGAGTATTCGCACCATTAGCCAAGGCTATAGAAACCAGCCCATTTGAACCGTGTCAAATCGCCCACCAGCTGGTGTTTGGGGCACCATCTAGCGACAACGTCTCCCCATTACCAAGTGACGAAACTAGTGAAACTAGCACCGTGGACTCTGCCGTTCATGAGGCATCGCCGTTCTTCAAACGTTATGCGTCGGTGGAGGACGCGGAGACCAATGCATCATTCTACAACGCGTTGATTGATGCTTTGTGGGCACGACATTTGCGATTGCGGGCACGCGCAGTGTTGTTGGAAGCCCGCGAACTTCTGGAGCATTACCCGCGTCCACAGTTTGATGAGGAAGCGTGGTCCCTGGACTTGCGTGGTCTCTCCAAGGGAGCCTCACAGATATCTCTTCTACATTGGCTGGAAGAGGTTGCAGACCGGGCTGTGGCATGCCCTGTGGTTGCACTGAGGTTAACACTGGTGACCGGTGGGAGAAAGGACAGCCCCAGCATATTGAAACCGTATTCAGGGAAGGGTAGAGGAGAGGGTGTGGTGAGGCAAATAGTTGAGGAAGTTATTAAAGACCTTGGGATCCCGTTTTCTCCAACTGATAGGGAGTTCGGCCCGGCACAACTGCAAGCGGAAACAGAACAGGTTGTCCGGTGGGTCTCTATGTACAAGGACCGTCTGCAGCTGAGTGACACCGCCCCATTATAATTAGGGCTTATTTCAATCAACTAAGTTTACACGAGTACCTTTTAGGTTTTTTTACTAACGCCATGCTTATGATACATGTGCACTGACTTGTTTTTCATCATAATTTAACCTTACAGTGCCGAGGAGTCCAGAAAGTGGGATTTAATGGAAACTTGTAATGATTTAGGTATCCCAGGTTCAAGATTGGAGTGCTGTTATACCTTTCAAATGCAACAGCTCTTTGGACTTCTACATCCACAAGAAAGTAAGGTATATGGAGCTGAAATGGACAATAGTGCAAAGAAATTAAAAACAACACTGTAACTTATGTGAAGATAGTGAAGCACTGTTCACTTTGAGTTAGTGAGATGAAAAACGGAATGAGAGATGAAGAGCGGAATGAGAGATGTTGTGCCAAAAGTAAAACAAAAATAAATATTCTCGGACAACTTGATACACGTCTCTGTTGAATACGTATATTCAGATGTACTAAGTATACATTGTTGAAAGCACATTCATACATCTGATACACATTATTGATATACAGGAATAGCTGATTGTGGCTTCTCTCTACCACACTCAATCATGTACAGTACTTGGGCGTATTTGGAATATGGAGTACAACTGAATACATATATATCTATCCGGAATACAAATACACCTGATCCGTATCCGGATTATGAATACATATATTCCGTATTAGATAACCTTGAGCTACAATGGTTTAGAATCCATCGCACAGTGAACAGACAACTGGAATAAGAGCATCAGGGTTTGGACACAGCAATGTGGATTGGTACACTTAGTCTTTTCAAGTGGAAAGGACAACTCGCATCACATGTTAAGTTCGATGCCGAGAACCATTTCGAAGCAAACACTTCTTCTTTGTCTGTGCACTTGATTCCGATCACTTCGATGCAGACAACCATCTCGAAGTGTCTACTTCTTTTTCTGTGCACTTGATCCCGATCCGATCAACTAGGTAACTACTTCGTACGCATCTTGTTTACCAATGGCGGAGTCTGTTGCGAAGCCCAGAAGAGTGATCGCAGGAGCGGATGGCTTCGGACTCGCCCTCAAGGACAGCCTCGTTGCGTATCTGCGTGAGCAGGGGGTCGAGGTGGTGGACGTGGGAGAGGACAAGTACTACTCCGTGGCGGTGAAGGTGGCCTCGGAGCTCGCCAAGGAGAGGAAGGCCAGCTCGCAGCCTGGGCCGCCGCACTCGCGGGGCTTGCTGGTGTGCGGCACGGGCGTCGGCGTGAGCATCTTCGCCAACAAGTTCGGGGGCGTGTACGCCGCGGCCTGCACCTCCGTGGAGGACGCCGTGAGCGCTCGCTCCATCAACAACATCAACGTCCTCACAGTCGGAGCAACTAAGGTTCTGACTTCCCTTTTGCGATAATTTTGAGAATTCTTCAAGTGATTTAACGAGGTTTTTGATCCCGGCGTTTTCGTTTCTAGCTTTTAGGTGTCGTCGGATGAGGGAAAGAAGATCGTGGATGCGTGGCTGGAAACTCCGTTCAAAGCGCCCTGCCTTGCGAGCGATGGACGCCCGTGGAGCGACGAGGTTCAGGAGTTTCTGGATGGTTCCCTTGACGAAATGGAGCGGATTTCGCAGGCAGCTTTGGAGAAAGAGGATTCAGCGCCTCGGTCTCCCATTGCTCTTCTTAGCAATCTGCTGGAAACCGTGAAGCTTGCACCCTCGATTGACGATACGTCCAGTAAGTCTGTTTGGATCTTTGATTTAGGTTTTCTCAACCTTTTCTCCTTGGTTTTTATGTGTTTGATTTTGGTGTTACAGATTCAGGTCTCTACCCTGAAGCAAGAGCCGGCGTCGGGCTAGGCCTTACAGCAATTCACGCGCCTGTTTCAGGGAGCACTGCACCAAGGGCGGGTGTAGGACGAGGGCTTACAGAAATTCACGCTCCTATCAGTTCACAACTCTCTACTGCTGGCTCTACAGCTGACTTTGGCGAGGACGCTGAGTTTGGCGAGGGCGCTGCGTTGACAGAAGTCACTGAGGCAGCTCCTGCAGAAAGTAAGCCTCTGCCAAGCAACGTAATCTCGTAATCTCTATACATATTTGAGTAAAATTGAAGTTGTAGGGTGAGGCAAAGATACCATGGATTTCGACCTCGTTTCTTATTTTAAAATCAAACCTGTATAGCTCTAATTTTCAGTAATTAGGTCAAAGACGTAAAATGCAGCTAATTTCCATGACACAGACATGACCTCTCCTTCTTCGTTCTCAAAGGCTTTTAAAATTTGGTTCTAACTTAAGTTTTAAGACCACCATGCTCTTCCATGCTTGAGAAGTAGATTAAATCAAAAGAGATGTATCTGATTGAAACTATTGATGGCTTTAGAAATAGCTTAATTTGAGCTGCTTCTGGAAGTTAGGTTTCCGGTAACCTCTCGAAGTTTCTGATTGCTCGGTGCATGGCTAAGCAGAGAAAGAGGAACCGGCTGAAGAGAAAGCGAAGCAGGGATGTGCAATCTGCGCGCTCGCGAGCGCACGAGACTTCGAGGACGTGAGCATCATGCCAGGCGGGTCTTGGAAGATAGTGCGCGAAGACCCGACCTCTGCCGTGGTCCGATTCAAAGCCGGCAGCGTGGAGCCTGCGCACCACCACACGTTCGGCCACGACTTGATCGTCACGTCCGGGAAGAAGACGGTGTGGAACTTGACGACCAAGGAGCACTTCGATCTCGCGTCGGGAGACTTCCTGTACACTCCTGCTGGGGATGTGCACCGAGTGCAGTACCATGAAGACACGGAGTTCTTCATCCGCTGGGACGGCCACTGGGACATCCTCCTCGACGAAGACATCGAAGCTGCCAAAGCTGCCATCTCGGCTGCGAGCTCTCACAAATAAGCCGCTCTAATCTCAGCTAATCTTCCTCTTCAGGTATGCTAGGCATGTATATGTGTGCATAGAGCCGTAAGGTACATATCCTCCGGTTGCAGCAGCTAGAAACAGTCGAGTCTCGTGAAGGATATTGAACGGTATTGCAACTGTTCCGCACTTCTCCTTTGCGTTTTGCGGTGCTTCGCAAAGGTAGCGCACTGATTTCTTACAACATGGCTTACAGGTGTATAAGCTACTCTTTTTGTTTTCCTAGTCACGTAATTGCTCAACTTACAATGTTGGTGTAGTAAATCAGGAAAATCCTTGGGTTGGAGGTGAACGATTCCAAAAATAGCCAAGGTTTTATGTAGTTCAATATATGTGTGCAAATTCAACATAATGAATTGTTCTTTCTTATTTTTTTCCTCGTATGAGGATTCTATGAAGTAAGGTAGCGACATCCATTTCCAGCCAAAATATTGGATAGAAAACAAGGCAAACGGAAATAGATAATATCAATGTAATCAAATGTGATGTAGTAAAGGGTTAATCGATACCCGCAACAATACCCGTTCGAACACAGTGACGCATACACGCGAGCTCAACTATGAACTCATAATGGACACACAATGACGTGCATATTGGAAAAGCAACCAATGACCGATCAGAGCCGCTCGCGATCGCGCACGGGAACGTTGAGGAACGCACGCCCTCAAAATCAGAGGCTTTCCCTGCCCGTCGAAACCCCGGGCGCGAGAAGCCAAATCCACCCACCGGAACCCGACGAAACGCCGGTCGTCTCGCTTGCCTCGCACACTCTCATGGAATTGGCGCCTGTGGTGCGTGCGCTTGCTCGGGCGAGCTTCCATCACTCCCATCGCCCCCATCACGCTTTCCTCACCTCCTCCGCATCGAGCCTCTGCAGCTGACGCCTCCAGCAACCGAGTGAGCCTAGCGTCACGCAATTCGGTGGAGTATGCGGGGTTCTCCAGAGGTTCTAGATCTGTCGTAGCACTCCCAGGTTCGGTTTACGGATCGCCGAGCTTGTAGTTCGTTTCGATGCGGCTAGGAACACTTCCCCGGTTTCTCGATTTTGTGGAATTTTCTGGGAATACTTTCGGTTTTTTTTTGCAATTTTTTTTGGGGGTAATTTCACTGGGTAGGGTTGTTGCGGTGGCATTGTGTCCAAGTGGGTTTTTTTTGGGTTTTTGCTGCTTTTGTGGATTGACTGTGGTCTGTTCTTCAGGAAAGAGGAGGAGCTGGCTGCATTTGGTGTGAGACAGCAATTTCGTTGGGTTTGAGCTGGTGGTGGACTTTACGAAAGGAGAGGGCAAGTTTGCGGCGCAGATCGGGCAGATTCAGCGTCGAGGAATCGCGCTGGATCTCAAGCTGGGGGGAGAGGCCCCGAATCCTCTACTTGCACGCAGATTTTCGTCGTCCAGTGCCATGATGGGGGTTATGGACGACGATCACAGGATGGACGTGGAAACCGCATCCCTGGGGTCGTATCAGGCCAAATCCAAAACCTTCTCCTCGTTGAAGAACAAGCCTTTCTGGGTACGCACTTCTCCAATCATAGAAGATCTTATCAATCCATAATGTAGGAGCAAGGTTTTGCTGATACCATTCCTTCAGCATTTTTAGCAGGTCATTTCTGTTAACGCACCTGTTACAGTTTTTAATCTAAAGCACATGCTCTTTTTGATTGCAGCTTGTGCAGACGGCTCTCAGGCTAGACCGACGCTTCTACTACCTCTTTGCTCTGCTCACCGTGTTTTTCTTGCTCTATATTGGATCACGAAGCTCTCCGATCATCTTATTCGTCTTCGTAATATGCACGGGCAGCTTGCTGTACGCAATTTACCTGGCCAGTTGGGTGCTCGCAAAGGATGAAGGACCTCCGGAAATGAGTGAGGTAATGAATTGGCTGGTCCCCTCAGTTCACATTGCATGTACTGGTTTTCGGTTTTGTTGAGAACAAGGTAATTTGATGCAGATATCTGATGCAATCCGAGATGGAGCAGAGGGCTTCTTTCGCACACAGTATGGGTCAATTTCTAGAATGGCAGGAGTTCTGGCCTTCATCGTTCTTGGAATTTACATGTTTCGGAAATCCACACCCGAGCAAGACGCTGCTGGACTTGAGAAGTAAGTAGACTCTCACTACATATGCAGAACTCCACCCTACTAATTGCGATCTCCTTTACCAACGGTTGTTGGTTGCCGTTTCCTTTTGCAGGTCAACGTTGGCTTTCATTACAGTTCTATCCTTTCTTTTAGGAGCTTTGTGTTCCGGTATTGCGGGTTACATTGGAATGTGGGTTTCGGTACGAGCAAATGTGCGTGTGTCAAGTGCTGCGCGGCGCTCTGCACGAGAGGCTCTACTGGTTTGTGTTTCCATCTCGCATGTTGATATTATGCAACATATATCTTTCCTAATGTAAGTAATGTAAAGACATGAATAGGTGGAAATCCTACCAGCACTGAAATAGATATATTAGTTCTATGTGTAACGTATGTTTATACTGACGATGGCAGGTAGCTGTTCGTGCTGGTGGATTTTCAGCTCTCATCGTGGTCGGCATGACAGTGATGGGAGTGGCAGTGCTCTTCGCATCCTTTTATGTTCTCCTCGGTGTCGACACTGTCGACAATATGAAGATGACTGAGTGTGAGTTGTTTGCAGTGTTTTACATGTAATTTTCTCTACTCCTCTGAATTTGGGTCGGATTCTTGAGTTGTACCTTTAATGATCTTGTTTGTTTGTGTTGTTACAGTGCCTCTACTGCTGGTTGGTTATGGTTTTGGTGCTTCCTTCGTTGCACTATTCGCACAACTGGGAGGAGGCATATACACAAAGGCTGCAGATGTAGGTGCAGATCTGGTGGGAAAAGTGGAGCAAGGGATCCCCGAAGACGATGCACGGAATCCGGCCGTGATCGCTGATCTGGTATGCTGAAATATGTGTTCTTGTCCATTTAATTGTGATATCTTAAGTTGTACAGTTTGTGCAGCATGCCCGTGTATGTTTTCTCGTTGCTTGAACCTTTACTGTGGGGCAGGTCGGAGACAACGTGGGAGATTGTGCTGCACGTGGTGCGGATTTATTTGAAAGTATTGCTGCTGAAATCATCAGTGCCATGATTCTTGGTGGCACAATGGCCAAACGTTGCAAACTGGAAGGTCAGCTTGCCTATCATGTTGTCTGTATATGTTCAGGGCTCTAAATTGTTTTTGTGCTTTGTTGAGTTCTCTGGTCTAATTTTCCTCATCTGACTTCATTTCAGATCCATCTGGGTTCATCCTGTTCCCCCTGGTTGTACATTCATTTGACTTGGTGGTATCTGCGGTCGGGATTGCTTCAATAAAAGGCACTCGGGATCCTAGCTCAAAGTCCATCCTCGAAGACCCCATGCTCATTTTACAGAAGGGCTATTCTGTGACGCTCTTCTTGGCGGTTCTGGCTTTTGGCGGAGTGAGTATTATTCTCCAAATTTTGATCTCTTGTTGGCTTACACGTATAATTGGTCTTTCAAGTGTTCTCGATTTCTTGCTATGTCGTTGAGAGGTGCTTATTATTAGATCACAGTTAACTTCTTCTTTCATCGTTCACAATTGGTAAACATCTACTCGTTATTCACATGATCCATGCATCAGGTCGGGGCCACACGTTTTACTTTCTCTGATTCTTAAGTTTTTGAACCATGCAGTCAACAAGATGGCTTCTTTACACCGAACAAGCGCCTTCGGCTTGGTTCCATTTTGCACTTTGTGGGCTGGTTGGCATCATTACTGCTTATTGTTTCGTCTGGATCTCTCAATACTATACCGATTACAAGTACGATCCAGTTCGTCAGGTGGCTTTGTCGAGTACAACGGGTCACGGAACCAACATAATTGCAGGTCAATTCTTTCTTCTGACACATATAATTGCTTTTATGTCACGTGTTCACAACTTACAAATATCTCAGTGATTGGTTGTTACCTTATCAACGTATAACTTTGAGTTTGACACTGAGTTTCACGAAAGCCGACCACTTCAAACAATTGACTGGTGAAATGATAAATTATATTTTGCAGCAAAAGAGCATGGGCCAGCTATGCTACTGGTTCTGCCACTTATCAAATATATTTAGAAACAAGTAACTATAAAATATTTCTCCTTTCTTAACTTTCGTTGAGACATAAGATTGTTGCCTCACAGATCGCCTGGGTGACTGTATTTGCATCATTCTAAGTTGACTTTTAGAAGAGCCTAAGATTACCATAACGTTTGTTAGCTGGATAAATATTCACCTGTGTGATGGTGGCAAATCTGGGGTATAACTGAGTTCCCCAGATTCAGGTTACAGTTAGCTAAAGTTGTACACAAGAAGAAAGGGGTGATTTGATGGATTCTTTTTGGCGTTGCCCTTGCCTTCTTCCTTTTCTAGTTTGCTCCCCTACTATGGCGTATTGGACCTAGGTACAACTGGTAATTAAAGTAATGACTGGCGATTCATTTGAAAGGTTGTGCACTAAATGCTACTTGTTGTCTGGAGCAGGTGTGGGGCTCGGTCTTGAATCAACAGCACTGCCGGTTCTTGTCATCAGTGTGTCCATTGTGACCGCGTACTGGCTGGGAAAGACCTCTGGACTTCAGGATAGCAGTGGGTCCCCAACCGGGGGGCTCTTTGGGACAGCCGTAGCAACTATGGGCATGCTCAGCACTGCTGGGTACGTGCTGACGATGGACATGTTCGGACCCATCGCGGACAACGCTGGAGGCATTGTGGAAATGAGCCAACAGGTAAGAGTGTCCAGTTACCTGTGTTTCTCAGTGATTCCATGCTTTGTTTTTCATACTTCTGATCTGGTTCGAGTTTGAGTTTGCAGCCAGAAAGTGTCCGGGAGATCACGGACTTGCTGGATGCCGTCGGCAACACCACTAAAGCCACAACCAAGGGTTTTGCCATTGGCTCCGCCGCCTTGGCTTCCTTTCTCCTCTTCAGTGCTTACATGGATGAGGTGTCTTCATTCTCCGGCGTTCGTTTCACCGAGGCACGACATCTTTCTTTCCTGCCTGTCTGGCATTCTCAAATTGGGATCACAGCATTGGATTCTGGCATCTCATCCACTGGATTTTTTTCAAGCGAGGGCCGTTCTTAAGAGTCCAAGTGTATGCTTATTGTAGGCTGAAGATGCATACCCTTGAGACAACTGTAACTCAGGCCTCAAACAGCTGACAAGTTTAAGTAATGTGTGATGTTGGATTGTGTGGTTTACGCCCATCTGTGTCTTGATGCCCCTGTCGTTATTGAACTCCTTGATTTCGTGATCTCAGGTGGATATTGCAATTCCAGAGGTGTTTGTTGGAGGCCTGCTGGGATCCATGCTCATTTATTTGTTCAGCGCATGGGCATGCGCAGCTGTGGGCCGAACCGCGCAAGAAGTAGTCAGTGAAGTCCGCCGGCAGTTTGCTGAGCGGCCTGGGATCATGGTGAGTATTGAACTAACACACATCACCTGGATTCGTTCTCTCTCGAGGGAGGCTGCCTTGAATGTTCTGATAACAAACCTGGTGTGACTTGCAGACGTACCAAGAAAAGCCAGACTATGCTCGGTGCGTGTCAATTGTTGCGTCTGCATCTCTCCGGGAGATGATTAAACCAGGAGCTCTGGCAGTCATCTCTCCCATTGCTATCGGTAAGAGTTCATCATTCAGAACCTCATCATCAAACCAGGTGATTGAGCCTTGTTCTTCTCACTTGTCTTTGACAGGTAGCCTTTTTTCTGTTTCCGGCATTTATGTCACTTCTCTTGGTTGTTTTTTTGTCTTCTTACTGATGGATATGACACTGGTATGTATCCTGATATTGTGGTTGGACAGGAGTTACATTTCGGCTTATTGGGCAAGCTACGGAGCAACCATTGCTAGGAGCCAAAGCTGTGGCGGGCATGCTCATGTTTGCAACGGTCTCCGGCATCTTGATGGCCCTCTTCCTCAACACTGCAGGAGGAGCTTGGGATAACGCTAAGAAATACATTGAAAGTGGGGCTTATGGTGGGAAGGGGAGCGATGCTCACAAAGCTGCAGTCACCGGTGATACGTAAGTCCACCTCAAAAATCCTGGTCGTGTTCTGGTTATGTGTTTGCCACCTTGACGCTATTATCGCCACATGGGCGGGTGTGGCACTCTTAGGTGGACCTTCCTGAATGCAAAGATTCTTACCTTTTTAAGACCATTTCTGCATTCTAAATAAGCTCTATTGTTGCATCTACACAATAGAGCCTATTTAGAATATTGTCACATGCGTAGAGAAAATGTGAAGCTGTCTCACATTGTAAGCAACAAAACAGGCTCATGAACTTTCGAACTGATGAGCTGATCACGTGTATTTTGGAATGGCAGGGTTGGAGATCCGTTCAAAGACACTGCTGGGCCTTCTCTCCATGTGCTCATCAAGATGCTTGCTACCATCACATTGGTCATGGCACCGCTTTTCCTGGACAACTAGAGCAGTTGCAGCATGTATTTTACCACTAATGTTGAGTTGTCAGGGGTTTCACATGCTGTACCTACAGTCTTTTGGCCTCCATTAGATACAAACAAGATGGGACATTTCTTCTGCAAGCAGCACAAGTACAGTCGTAGGAGTTATTATTTTTATAGCATTAGCATAAGTTATGGACTTGTCTTGCAAGGAAAGTGCTGAGTCGATTGTTGTATTCACGGGAAGGAAGAATTGAGTAATTTCTCCATATTGGAGCAGTATTTGAGTACTGCCACATTTCCTTTCATGTGTCTTAGTGTTATGATATCGCACAACTCTATGACTATGGTTTCAGTGGACAAGGAGTAAACTTTGTGTCTACCCTCGAGAGAGGGGGAGGAGTTCCATACTACTAAACCTTTGTGTGGTGGACATTGGTTTTGTGGTGGAACGAACACTAAACCTTTGTCTGGTGGACATTGGTTTTGTGGTGGAATGAACAGACACTTTATTCACTCCGGTCCCCTACAATGGACCGGAGTTCTTCTTCCTCTAAAATCGTGATAGACAATGATAATACTTTTTTTTAAAGAAACAATCAAATCATAGAAATGAGGCAAGTGGAAAAGACAAATAAGTAGGTGAAAAACGAAGGATTTGTCCACTATTGCCTTTTCGTTATTGTATGTATTTGTGGACCCTAATTCAAGTATCTAATTAAGCACCTTAATGACCGAAGGGTTGCCAATTGGGCGGTTGTCCATTTGGCGGTTGTTCCTTATATACATTGAAGAGTGGCCGGTTGATGCATTTTATGATGGTGATAAAAATTTCTCCAAAATTTGCACAATAAATGCATTTCAAATTTAACAAACAATGATTTTTCTTTGAATTTCTATAATTACCTAGAGCACTAAAGTGGGATTGATTAAGTTTTGTGACGATTTTAACCCCTAAGGTACCGTAATAGTTTTACACCAAAAACACTTCAAAATTGTTGGATTCTAGTGCAATGAACAAAGAAGGAATCAAAAACTTTCATTTCTAGTTCTGACCGTAGGATCTCAATAAAGTCTTATTAAATAATGTATTTACGAAATTTTATCAACTTTGACCGCACGGATTGAAAGATTATAGTGTTTGAAGTCAAGCAAAAGGTTCATTTTCTTCCCTGCATTCAGTGGATCAGCAGACTTTGACTACACTTGGTGTCAAATTTTTGCACTATACAAGGTCTAAATCCATTACCATCTTGTTAAGCATGATGTTAGTTCCTTATACCCCAATTTTTAGAGGTAGAGGTCGGGTGTAACATATTCAAAACAATTGTGCAAGGAGTGGAGGTTCAAAATTTGCCAATTCACACTTTAATTTTTTGTGAACTTTCTATGTTTTAGATTGATAATCCGAATGGTCAATAAGGTGTACACCACATATTGTTGTGGAAAAAATAAAAAGTGAAAGACATAAGATATCTAGGTTTTATGTGGAAAAGAAGAAGTTTTTTTGGTACCTTGCCCGACAATGAGTGACAATGTGAGAAAATGTTTGACTTGGGTTGGTATGCTATTTTTCACTAAAGACAAGAACTATTTTTGACAATATGAAGGGAAACAATATTACTTGCTAGTATTGAAAATCTCACATTCAATAGGGTGTCCTAGGAAAAGTTTTTGGAGGTGCCCGAGGTGCCCGCTCTCCCCATTTGAAATTCAAAACCCTATAGCTTTTTCATCAGATGTCCAATTTAGGGGAATTTTTTTTTCCACTAAGGTCTTGGTAATACCTTTCTATAGTAAGAGTTTCAAAGAAGAATGTTGGAAATTGATAGCATAGGAACTTGACCGAACTTTCAAAAAGCCCATTTTTGACACTGTCCTTTAGGGGTTAAAATGTAGAGTCTTTAGACAAATTGATAAGTTTTGTTTTGAAAAAACCCTTTTTTCCTATTGTATATTTCATTTCAATTACAATTTTAATGATATTCTAATATTTTGTACATGACTATGAAAAGTATAGACTACATTGGACTTTTTATTTCTTCAACTTAAATAAGGTAAATAAAGAAAAAGAAAGAACTCCGGTCCATTTTGGGGACAAGAATGAATATAGTGTTTGTTCATTCTCTTCACTAAGCCAAATAGAAATACTTCCTCCTTTTGATGGTAACTACTTTTCTACACTAAGTGTTTCCCTATACTAAGTGCCTAAAGGACAACCAACATGTCATCCCCCCAAGGGCCTTGTGGGTACCTATTCAATGAGGTCTTGAGACTCCAACCATAGTTAGGTGGACTATGGTGGTAGGCACAACGCCTGCATTGGGACTTGAACTCACAACCACCTCACCAATGTGCCATAACCCAAACCTCTACAAGAAGGCCGACGGTGCCTTTACTAAGATATGTATGAACTTAAATTTTATCATGCCATAACAAAAAAATATGATTTAATTCATTAAACCTTTTTCCACAAAGGCCTACTTATATCCTCCAAATTTCATTAATGATCATTCTCTAAAAAGAACTTCTTGAATATTATGTTCGTTTGTTTCTCCATCAAACCTATGTGCATGTGATACAGGGTAAGATATTTCTTAGGTCCATATTAAATTTAATTAGATATTTTAATTATATAATTTAATTAGATATTTTTATTAGATATTTTAATTAATTAGAATATTAATTGAAGTTTTTATTTTTTATTCTACAAATTCTCTTCTTTAAAATTGCTTCCATTAGATACAACATTATAATGTTTATCAATAAAATTGAATTACAAAAATTACAATAAAATTTCTCATAAGCATAAATTCTATAGTTTATAGCAAAGCACATGTTTCAACTACAATCTTTAAACAAGTGTGTCCATAAATCTTAAAGCCATTTTATTATTGTAAGTTTTAGTTTTAATATTAGTAAAATTTAAATAATCATTTATATATATATATATAATAATTCAAAATAATTTGAAATCAAATTTATCATAAATATTGATATATGAAAGTGAATTTAAATTATTCAAAATGCACAAATTTAGCATATTATGTAGTGGCTAATAAATCATCAATTATAATTATTTATTTTTGGGAATCGGCCTTTTGGGAACGGAATGTAAGACTAGTGTGATTGATTTCTTTGGGAGGTTTGAGTCAGGGATTTTGTCCATTTTAAAAGATTCTTGTATGTGGCGCCACAAATCTGAGATGGGTTGTGAGAGAAATATTGTCGCGCACTAGCTTGTTGGATTATATTGATCTATACGGATTCTTTGTGATGTTGGCAATTACTGTGTTTGCTGAGTCAATTGACGTTGCTCATGCAATGGTCAGGACTATAATTTTGTTGAGGTTGCAGACATAGTTCAAGTAGAGTGCATTATAAGTTGGCGCTAGGATATATGTTGAACTTTGTTTTTCTCTCTTTATTTCGTAGACTGGCATTTGTTTGTTTGGTGGTATGCTCTTTGATAATTTGGTTTAGCTCGTCTCGCTTGGAGAGGTTTTGTGTAGTTTTGTTGGAGTGTGGGGGTCTTTAAAATTCTTTGCTATGGCGTTTGAAGGTGTGCCTTGTTTTTGTTTCGTATGTTCTACTTTGGATGAAATATTCTCAACGATGCATATGTTATGTGGGACGCTTCACTTGGATTTTGTTATTGATAGGTTGATAGGATTCTGTGTTCCATCAATTTTTCTTGAAATTATCAAAGCTTGTTAGTAGGAATTTGTTACAAAATTAGCTCATCTTAATATATTTTATTGCATGTAAGCATTGTAATTGCACATAATCCTATCAATATTTTATTTTTTTCAATTAAATTTTAGTTAAATGAATATCCTTGACTTTGTAGATTCAGAGTAATATTTAAATTACAAATTTCTTATTATTTTATCATTATAATTTATAAACTTAAGTATGTTTGTATGTATTATAAATATTTTGAGCATTCATACATGAAATGTATGTAGTTTGATAAAAAAATATCGTGTTATTTATTAATTTTGATATACTTATTTGAATTAATTACATTTTGTTTTACCCAAGAATTTAAATGATTTTTCACTAATAATTGAATTTCAAATACAATTTCAATGTTGTTCACATACACTAATTATTGTCTTGCAAGTATTGGTACCTGTCGTTCCTACCGGGGAAGGTTTTTTATTAGTGCTCCTCAGAATAAAATTTGTTTGACGTATTATATTTTAGATTGCAACTTGCATCCCTCGGAACGTCGTGCGTTGATCCGCAAAATGTCGTCATTCCGTGCGGCAAGGATGGCACAACCGCTGAAGAACTCGCACGGATTTGCTTCGACGTCAGCAATTCCTCTATAAACGGCATTGATCAAGCCGTTCAAGGTGTGATTGCCGACAATCATTGCCCGTGGACACCTGATCATGTCATACATCACCTTCTCCAGCATGTCCTCTCCCAGCGCCAGGAGCCACTCTGGAAATGTATGGTTGCCCAAATCCACATGGCGTTCACCAACAACAGCGCGCATGTTCCGGCGAAGTCTTAGGTTTAGGGTTAGGATTTAGGGTTAGGGAGCGGCGGACAGACAGACTGTTGCCTATTATATAGGTAGATATTTCATATGGTTATTGTTTTACCTTGGTTTTATGGACTTACATTAAGTGGTGAAATATTTTATCAGCAAAGTTTGAAAAGCAAGCATCAAGGTTTGTAAAAATATTCACCAATATTTTTTTTGGGAACTTATGATTTAACCAAATTTTATCTACATATCATTAATCTCAGCATCATCTTGTAATTTTTTTGTGGAAATAAAGAAGTCTATTTGGACCTTATCTGACAAGTAAGAATACTTTGACTCTTCTTGGAATAAATTTTTTACCTTGTGGAATCATGAGTTATGGAATTTTGAATTTTGAAAAAAAATCTCAAATAAAATTATGTTAAATACTTATAGAACAGGATCTTTCATTTAAGAGCAGAGTTTTGGAGTTGTTTGCATTTGATAAAAATCACTTAGGATGCCATAATTTTTTTCTGAAGATCTATTGAGAATAAAATATTTTTTATCCACATAGGGCATAGTTAAGGGCATTTGAAATTCACATTTGGTTAAATCTCAGTGAGTTAACGTTTGTTCCTCCATTGGTTCATTGTTGCCTCCTTGTTGCCTACTCCGCTAAATCATGCTCATTGTAAATGTACCACATCCCCGATGACAAACAATAACCCTCTGATGTTGTTCACAATACCAATGGGTGTTATACAAGATATTTGGTACACCTCTAATGTACCAAAAGAGGTAAGACAAAGATTCTAAATATGCAATGGAACAACACCTCTAACAAACATTCATTAAATTGATAAATTTTGTGGAGTATGACATTGTGTTAGTGTTGCACCTGATAAAATGGTTTTTGTTGTCAGTATTGAGAATGTTGGTCACATTTACCAAGGCAAACCATAGACCAATACCCTTGGTGTACATTAAATACCTGAAAAATGAGATTCTACCTCCTTGGGCATTATGAATGTGATAGACCCCCAATAGTTCAGGCCCACAAGATCATCTCCACCCATCTGCAAACCTTGCAAACGGGTATCTCACCAAGTGAGCGCTCCACTAGCGAGCAAGAAAGGCGGCCGGGGTTGTCGGAGTGCCCTCTAGCTAGGCTCTTTCCCACTCTATTGCCAGTGGACTCAACAACATAGAGCCATTCGACTGGCGTTGTCTAATTTGTCAATTTGACTTCCATTTTCCATGATCTACGATGCGTGTGTGAATTGGAGACAAAGTGCAGGCCCGTTGCCGTGGACGAAGACTTGAGGAGGTGGAGACTTTGTAGTCCTACTCTCTCTAACTTCTTTTAGCCCCTCCCAGGCTTCCTCTCCATGATTCAGGGTAGGCCAGGGGTGGGGATGCTCTAAGGATTGACCCCCACCAGACAAAGTATAAGACTCCTTCGGGCAAGTCGGGAAAACAAATTGTTGAGATTCTGTCAACAGAAATGGAATCCGCAAAAATTTTGGATTGGTGGAAAAAAAATCTCATGAATCAGTTGTGGAAAGGAAGGCCTAAAATATATTTGGAGGAAAGAAAGGCCGGGAGGGCAATTGAAATTAAAGTCGGGAAGGTGGTAAGGAAGAAGGGGGTGGGGATTGGAGTTATTGGCTATATTAATGAAGTTGGGAGCCCATTGATGTCGTGATAAATTAAACACTTCTTGCAAACTTGTTTTCGATTAACGTAGTAGAGTAACCACAAAAGAAGAAGCAGAAGAACTTCGGTCACTAGTGGAGGCCAACGAGAATAGAGTGTATGTTTGTTCCATCACTAAGTTGATGTCCATCGGAAAAAGGAGTAGTAGTATGGAACTACTTCCCCCCTTCGAGGATAGACATTATAAGTTTTTTCAAAAATAAAATATATTCATCTGTGATGAATATAGTAGTGGATCCTTGTTGCCTTTAACCCTTGAAGGACCATTTGTACCTACAAGGTACATATCGATTTGGGCAGGTTCCTAAAATTCCATCTTTAAAGATAGCTTCTTGAAATTTGTAGTGATAATAGAAATATGGATTATCTTTGTGAGGATTTTTTTTTGTTTTGGGACTTACAAGGAAAAAATTATGGTGCTTCAAATATAGAAAGCGTGTTCCTTTTGGCAGCCGGGTAGGGCACTATAGAGATGAATAGTGCTACTGTAGAGTTGACAATTGCTCATTTTGAGGCGGGTAGTAGTGGAGGAAATTTCTTGGCAATTTTCATGGTTTTCACTGAAAAACGGATAGAAATTAAGGATTCTCCTTTTTTTGAAAAATATATTTTCTCTATTTTTAGAATAAGTCATGATAATTCTATTCACCGTTCGGTTTTAAGATCCAACAATTAATTCTTTACATTAAAAAGAAACTGCTTACATAAGTAAAGGGCCACTTTTTGAACCCCTAGTCATTGCTGGTCCATTTTTCTTATCGTAAACACCTCCATTACTTGTGATTTTTGGCGTGCGATGACTTAACACAAGGTAGAACATAGATCCATTGAGCTTATGCAATGTGTAGTGGAAAAATATGCCATTATCTTGAGTCAAAGTACGCTGGCCCTGTCCGGGCATAGTGGAAAAAACAATTTTGCACTCTTCAAATGCATGTATCTTACAATCTGCACGGTCAAACATTACAAATTTACAGGGTGTCTTCTTCAGTAGTTAGCTTGAAGATCCTATGGTTGAAAATAATAAACAGATGTTTTAATTAGTCTAATAATATCTCATGTCAAAAGTGGCAGTTTTGGGGTGGTTTTGGTGAAGCACAAGGCCCGGTCCTTTAGGAGTTAACGGACCAATGGGGTAACTACACTATTTGTACCACTTTAGTGTAGAGGATTCATGTTGTTCCCAACGTGTGCCCGTTACTTACTTTAGAGACCCGCTATTGAATTTAGATACCCGGGTTGCCTAGTAATATAAAGTAAAATTCTTAAAGTAAAAATACAAAACCTTCCAATGGACACTAATCTTTCATATATGCAGAGGAAAAGAAAGACGATAGAGCTAGAGGTAAAAATAAAATTGCGCACTGGATACCATAAATGCACTGCCGGATCCATGGAGTCCTTGGGGACATGTGGATACACGCGGTGAAGCTAGTGTAATGTTATAACACAAAATAATGTAAGCAGTACTTGCTGGCCCCAAAGTGTACTGCACAAATGTACTACACAAATGGTGTGTGTACTGCAGCAGAAATGCGTCTTCTCACGACTATATTCCCTAATCTCCGACGACCCCTCTCCAAAGATATCACGTCAACGCTCGATTTTGCATCGTCCGATGTGAGATCCATTGCCCTCTCCGAAAATATTCCCTCACCTTGAAGCAATGGTCCTGGGATTCAGAAACTATTCGTGGCTATTCACACACAGAATAGATTCGTGTTACTCAACAACTGACTCCTGGACTGTTTTTACAATGACGAATTTTATTAGCTGTGATGCTAGATAACAATTTAAAAGATATAGTAGAATAAACAATTTAAGAGATATTGTATCATACTACACTGATTTTGATGTTTAGTGTCATGGGCAGTAAATGACTTGTAAATGCTGTAAGTTTTTACTTTTGATAAATTTTTTTACTATGAGCACAACAATCTACACTACACTAATGATGTTCATTAGTGTTCGCAACACTATTTACGAACTTAAACTCTAAATGTCAATTACCCTACTAATGTAACAACATTAAATGTCAGTTTAAACACTAATTGTCAATTTCTATAACTTTTGCCCTTATTACATTTTAACCCCTAAAGGACCAGAGTCTCCTTCGGGGGGATTTCTGATTTTGGGCAGGTTCCTAAAATTTGAAAAAAAATCCTTTTTCTCTGAAATTTTACTCTAGATTGCCTCTCATAAGAGCTTTGTGGACATGTTTTTATTTTATTTTTTGGATTTGTGGTTTGAAAGTTAGTACCGCTTAAAGCCAAAAGTGGGGACACCGGGCACCTCCAAATTTTTTGACAAAAGTTTCTATTGACATTGAGATTTTTCACATACAAAGAATATTTCCTTTTTTGGAAATTTTCAAAAAAACTCTTGTCTTTAGTGTAAAAAGGCATTTTATTCCAAGTCAAACATTTTCACACATTGTTGGGCAACGGGGGAAGATAACTTCATCATTTCTACATAAAACCTAGAGATCTTCATATTTTTCACTTTTTATTTTTTCAACAGCAATATGTGGTGAAAACCTTCTTATTGACCGTTTGGATTATCATTTGAATACATACGTAGTTCACAAAAAAATAAAACGTGAAATGGCAATTTTTGAACCTCCACTCCTTGCACACTTGTTTTGAATATGCTACACCCCTTTTTCACCTCGAAAAATTGGTGCGCTGGGAAATAACATCATGCTTAAGACAATGGTAAAAGATTTAGACCTTGTACAATGCAAAAATTTGATACAAAGTGAAGTCAAAGTCTGCTGATCTACTCAACGCAGTGAAGAAAATGAACCATTGTTTTGACTTTAAACACTAAAATCTATCAATCCGTGCGGTGGATTGCAACCAAAATTTAGTGGCATGTTTATATAGAAGTCTTTTTTAAGATCTTACGGTTGAAAATCCGAAATTCACTTTAAAATGTGATTTACATGTCTCTTTTTGGCAGTGGCAGTTTTGGACTGGTTTTAGAGCGAAAGTGGTCGTGGTCCTTTAGGGGTTAACATATTGACATTTAGTGTTGGTTATGTAACAATGTCATATGCCACACTTCATTGCAAGTCACCCAAATCTCGCCACATGTCAAAAGCAAACCTTCCATGTTGGGCTGATTTCTTGAAGGTTGGATTTTCAAATGATGCTTTCGGGGGCAATTTTTGTCCAATTTGAGAGTTTCTGGTGCCTATCTAAATTTATTTGAAAAGACGCTTCTAATGGCTCCTTACCCATCTTCAAATTCGTCTTAAATAAAAAGTTATAGCGAATATTTTTGGCGAGATTTCTTGAGTTTTGGTTGAAAGTTTGAGGAGGCATATCTTTATCAATTTTGCACCAATTCTATCGAGTGAGGTGACCAGCTCATGTGTTTTTTCAAGGATATTCCATCGGTATATGGTACATCTTCTAATTCGTCGTAATGCAAAAGTTATGAGCAATTTTGTTAGGCTGATTTTTTGACATTAAACACTAAATGTAAACAAATTGACATTTAGTGAAAGTCGGGTCATAGGGGTAGTTACACTATTGGTGCCATAACACTAATGAACATCATTAGTGTAGTCAAAGAGGGGGATCATAGTGGACATGGTCGGTAAAAATATTCATCAAGAATAAAAACTTATAGCATTTGTAAGTCATTTACTGCCCATGAGTGTAAACATGAAACATCAAAATCAGTGTAGGTGGAAGTCTGGATTAGGAACTTGGAAGCTCGATCACACATTAGGCCCTGAAGTGTGATTATGTTTCTAATTTTATCTCCAACTGACTCGTTGTCCCAAACGGATAATGTATGTTTGGGTAAGGGAACTAAAATTGTAAGAATAAAAGTAAAGGTAAAAGTAAAGTACTAGTCCCAAGTTAAGCCCCCGTCCTCCTCGGAAATATTTCCCAGTTGAGAAATTGATATCACATGGGTATTGATGATGTTTGTTACTTGGTATTGCTTTTATGATATCTCATATAATAAATGGAGATATCATAAAAGCAATTAGAGGAGAGCCCAACTCAACTTGAAGGGGTGACCGTGTGTTGCCACGTAGCATTTACTTTCATACTTTTACTTTATATACCTAGGCCATCCGGGTATCTAAAGTAAATATCAAGCATAAATTTACTTTATTGGGGATTCTCCTTGGTATGTTGGGGACAACAAGGGGTCCACTAGTATAAAGAGAAGGGATAGAGAGAAGAAAAAAGGAATTCCACAATCAAATTTCCAACACAGAACCAATTTCAGTTTGCAGTTAATTTGTGTACAGTCTGACCCAAGTGATAATATTACACCCTCTGTTTCACTAAAAATTGTGATATAAACTAGGTGTGACATATTATTTGATAATATCACATAATACATTTAGAGCGTTTATGTATTATATTACATGTGATGTTAATATACAAAATAAAGGTAGAACAAAAAATAACATAACATAATTGAAAAAACAAAAAGTAAAGGTAGTAACCAAAATATGTCACACCTCAAATTGATTTCTTTGTGATTGCCAAATGAGACCTCTTCATTGCAATATCTCGTACTAAAACTCTTAAACACACAAACCAGTCACCAGAACCAAAAACCTCTTTCGTCAACATAACGTCAAAATTAGTGGTAAAAATGACATCAATGTTAACAACGTCACGATTGACACCAAAATATACAGAAGAGATTGACCCAAACTCATTAAGTTTTCAGTCAGAAGATCTGTAACTCTCGCAAATAGATAAGATGTTGGTACGTACTCTGCAAGAAGCTTTGGCCAAAGTACACTAAAATTGAGAATAAGTGTAATCACACTAATTAATTTGTAAATGCTACAAGTTTTTACTTTAGATGAAGGTTTTACTATGAGCACAATTATTGATACTATTCAACGAGGGGAATCACTGTAAACATCGTTGGTAAAAACATTCATCACAAGTAAAAACTTATTAACATTTTAGATCATTTACTGTGCTTAACAGTAATTCTCAATTTTAGTGTAGTGAAAAGCAAACAATCTCTTTGATTTTTTCAATTTGCCGTTCAAGTCTTCCAAGGCTATGTACTTCACATCCAATTTTTGGCGAGGTTCAAATTTTACAGGGGCAGGGCAACGGAATAGATCACCTTTGTCATCCATTTGGTCACTTATTCATCTATCCATCTTGTTATTGTCACACTTACACTACACTTTTGAAGAAAAAAAAGTGATATATTCTCAAGTAATGATAGGGATATTAACAACTAGAAAAATTGGTTTCAAGGTTTTGGATAATATCAAGGTGTTCTAGAAACAAGGGTGATATTATCAACGTGAGACTGTAATCTCAACTCATACACATTCTTCTAATGTTAGATAAAGACAAAATTAGAATAAAAAGGAAGAACAGAAGTTGATTCCATGCTGCATTAAATATAAAAATCATCAGAAACCAATTTAATTATGTCCAGGATGGTACCACAGTGCCGGAGTTTGGTACCGGTCATGTGCTGGTTTTAGGCGCCCAAAGTGAGTATAAGAAGGGCGTAGGCCGCAGGAGAAGCTCTAGTTGCCATCCTCCAGCGACGAAGTTCTCGTTTCCATCGCCCCTCTGTCAACGCTTCCTCACCGATCGTCACCATGTCGGGCTGCGGCAACGCCAACTGCACTTGCGGCTCGGACTGCAGCTGCGGCTCCGGCTGCTCGTAAGTGCCCTGTTCATCATGCAATTCCAGCCTCTGCGATTCTCCTCTCATGTTGGTGTGGTCTTAGCTTAATACTCAGTAGCCTTTTTAAGTTGCTGGTGTGCCCGGGTGAGAGGAGAGTCCCGACACGGTCTTGCTTTTACCGAGTAGACTTGCTTTCCGTGTCTAGTACGTAAAGGCTGATAGACTTATCGTTTTGTCTGGAGGAAGACGACGTTCAAGATGCTTCGTTTGCTCCGGTCCTGGTTCTCGCTAGGCGGTGCGTAATAATCTGATCATAGTATACTTTGATTTACGGTCTCACTAGATGTATGCATGAGTATCTGGGAGTTCATCACATAGACTGGGAGTTCATCTGAGAACTTTGCCGGCATTTCGCAAAGTTTGGCCATCTGGGAAATTCGGACGATGTTCTACGCCAAAGTTTGTGAATTGCTGCCGAAATTCTCAATATCTCGAGAGAGGCGCATCTCTCTGATCAGTTAACATGTTGTCCAACATAGTGCAGTAGTGGAAAGATGGTCTTCGTATTGGACGTTCTCTTTGTTTTGAGGCAACTCTACTATGGTAAGGTCGTCCCTGTTTATCTCTTTTCTCTATGATTGCGTGCTCGTGTTTCTGAACATATTGTCTCCATAATTGAGCGGTCTCTGACTTTTTATGCATGCAGCTGCGGAAGGACCATGTCTCCACCGTCGTTCGGTGGCCTTCGCAAGTGAGTGATTGTTTATGCCGCACCTGATGAAACCTTCCCTCTCACTTCTATTTCTCGATTGATATCTAAGTGGTACTACTCTGACGCCATGAGATACCCGGTTTTTACTGAGGCGCTCACACACCAAAAGCCAACGTTGTTCACGTGTGAAGGCTGCCGGGGTTTGGCGTTCTTTTGCGGTTCCTGCACATTTTCCATAGATCACTCACGTAAGTCCTGGGAATTGATTGCAGTTACAACGCGGAGAACGACTGCAAGTGCGGAGACAACTGTGCGTGCGCGGATTGCCAGTGCCATCAGTGAATGCTGCCGCCTATGGACATGGTCGCCTCTGTACGAGTCTAGTGGCCGGCCTGTTGATTGCACTTTTAAGGGGGACATTGTGCAGCTGATGCTGTCAAGTCCTGTGTCCATTGTCTCTGGCTTCTGGGAGCAGGGGCAGATGCAATACTTAATAAAATGTGAAATATGTGCAATCTGAATAAAATGCTTTTCTCGTTCTCGATTGCGATTGCTTCGACCTACATCTTCTTTATTTATATTACTTTTGGTACTAGTACTGTGATGAATTTATCATGTCATGCTACATCTAGTGTTTACTTTACATACGAATGATAGATGCGAGTAACCTTAGAAATGTTCGATTGGCACATGGAACCACCGTCCGGAGAATTTACTCATTACAAGACACGGACTGTATCCTTAGTACTGTATTTGTGTAGGGTTCTGAACCATTTGTATGAAAAGTTGTTTTGTCACTGGGCTTTAAGCACTTGACACCTCTGTGATGCGAAGCACTTTGAGTGGGTAGCACTGGCGGTTCGAAATTGTTGATAAATGTGCCCTGTTCAGGACACCTCTGAATACTTTCTGCAGGGTACTGTACTGAACAGTGCTTTGCGTGCCAAATACACTTACGAATGGCCTCAGTCAAAGAGGAAAGTGTGAAAGCTTAAGGTTCCACTATCTAGAGATGCGCTCGAAATGCTTACGAGAATATTCATAAGGTGTGGTCGCTCATGAATTCACTCCCACGCATGCACAACCCCACCATCGGAAGATCAGAAGAAGGGTACCGTGTGTTGCACGCGTCAAGTGCTTGCGAGCGCTTTCCGGCCATGAAGTCAATCCCTTGCTAACTTCTCAGATCCTTGTACTGTACATTTCGAACAGCCAAAGTTACATATCCAGCGTGATTACCGGAAAAAATGGAATAGTAATGAACCCCTGTACTGTACCTACGGGGTAAGTGGAGCTGAATTTAACGCCCACGACCACCTTCATGATCGGAAACCGGAGAATTGTAGAAGTGACTAAGGTCACTCGGGCATCTTGAAAGAGTGTCAGCTTGTAGCATCTGCACAACTCTATCCATGGTGGGCCGCTCCTCGGGCTCAGGAGAAATACACTGCAAGGCAACTTGCAGAACGGACTCGACACGCTCTCTCGAGACTTCTTCTAAACACCTACTTTCAACCAGCTCCTCTATTTGATTGTTTTTGATACAAGAAGTCGCCTGCACACGTAAGAGAACAAAAACGTACGTCATTTCCTCATCAAGACCTCATTCATCAAATGACTGTACATAGTACCGGAATTCCATTTGGACTAGTAGCATTGCAAGCGTGATACATGTCATGAAACTGTCATAGAACTTACCCAGCTCACTAGGTTTAATCCTTTCTTTATCAGCAAAGCGTCAGTCGGCCGTTTGCCGCTAACCATTTCCAACAGCATGACACCATAACTGTAGACGTCACCCTTCTCTGTGGCTCGGCCACTTTGCATGTACTCTGTACAAAGTACCAGAATTCCGTTCCTTAGTACGTCATGACAATCTGATGCCAACGCAAACACGTTTATCGTGATTGAGCAGGCAGCACGCCCTAGGAATATAATTACAATGTATATACTGAAAACAATCAGACAGTACGTTCGGTCGGAGCTGGCATAAGATTCCGAGCCTTTCATCTTTGAACACTTCGCCAATGCATCTGAACATGCAGAAAATTCGTACCTGGTGCAAGATATCCAAAGGTGCCAGCAACAATCGTTGTAACATGGGAAGAATCGTCCTCCAGTAACTTCGCCAAACCGAAATCAGACACATGGGGCTCCAGCATTTCATCTAAAAGTACATTGCTTGATTTGATATCACGATGGATGATTCGGGGAACGCAATCGTGGTGTAGGTATGCTATCCCTCGAGCTGAGCCAATCGCAATCCTAATTCGCGAATTCCAACTCAAGCTTTCCTGAGTAGGCGGTCTCTCTGCACCCACAATAACATTTCCCACAACACCTGTGCCAAATCACTACCGTATTTCAGGTCGAATCGCCCAATGCTTCTAGGGACAATTCTAATGGAATATGCGATGTTCTTGGGTCCAATACCAGATTGTGCATTGAGCGTACCAGATTGTGGCAATACATGCCTGTGCACAATCTGGTACGCTCAATGAACTGAAACTGGCGGTAACATGTGAAGCTGGAATGCCTCGATATTTGATCTAACACATGAAGCTGAGTTGGCACGCACACATTATTCAGCTAAATTTGACTCTTTGCATGGATGCTCCGGCATTTTGTCGGTTTTTCTATATTCAATAATGTATTAAGAACCGTTGCTTACCGTGTAAGTTGTCGTCAAGGCTTCCTCCAGGTAAGAAATCGTAAATCAAGAGGTTGGCTGACGGCGCGTTGCAGTAGCCACGCAAATTCACCAAATTCCGGTGTTTAAAACTTCCCAGTATTCCCAATTCTTGCTCGAACAGGCGTTCAGAACCGCTCCCCTGCTTCCCGATCTTCTTAACAGCAAACATGGAACCGTCATCCATGACCAAGCGATATACGGTTCCAAACCCACCATATCCAATTACGTCTGCATCGCCCAACCTCTCCATCCTCTTGATTACTTCGCTTTTGGTATAAGGCAGGTCACTATGGAACATCACGAGTTCGGAATCTACAATTGATCCAGAAACCACAAGATGGTTAGAATTTCAATAGCCAGTAAAAATGACGCAACTATTCGATCCACTGAAGTTGAACCTGTGTCCAACAACTACAGCTAGTAGTATGACAAAAGTTGGGCCGTAGCTCAACACACGCAGAATCTGGATTAGTGAACATATACTACATTGGACATTGTGTGACTCGAAATGTGCAAATTAGGTGCAAAATAATAGACCTTCAATAATATTATTGGCTTGAACAACTTGGTGCAAATTGCTGCAGCGCTTCTTGTACACGAAGAAGCCCAGGAAACATGAGACAGCCACCAAAAGTGCAATGCCAACTGTTCCCATTGCGCCGATCAATAGACTGTTCGCATAACGTTTGGAACGTCCCGTAGTCGATGATATATTCGTCGATCCTGGAGTCCACCAAATCAGTTTGTCAAGATCCTACGAGAAAATCTCACAAAGCCCTTCGTGTTGCTAAAATGACAAGGACTTCAGGCAGCACGCATACATGAAATTCGGCATCAGCACATAATCGGGGCTAGAAATCATTTCATACCCACTAGTGGCACTGGTTCAAGTGGAGCTGGAGCTGCGGATGGAGCGTTACAAGGTGGTGTGTGATTTGAGACGTTCGGAGGGACTTTCGGAATAATGCTCTTGCACATAACATTGACCTGGGGTCCACAGAGTCCTGGATTCGAAGCGAACCTGGACAGAATAAAGTCAATTCTGAGAAGATCATCTAAACAAGTGAATGGCCTGAAGCTCGACGCAATGACCAAAAGTACCCATTACAAGAAGATACAGTATCAATAAAATTATTGAACCTTCAAAATGTTGATTGCTTACGATTCAATGCCAAACTTTGCCAAAACTCCGAAAGTGGGTATCTTGCCAACCAGGAAATTCGCGGAGACATTTCTGCACCCACAGTATTTCTTCAGAAATTACTGATGATCCGACATGTTGAAAAGCTGATTGCAATACTAAACAAGAGAGGCAGAATAGGGCACTCCAACCTTCATGGGTTACATAAACACAGGTGACATAATAGCATCAAATCGGTCTCTCGTTCTCTCGCATCCAAACAATGCAACTAAGAGTACTCATTGAATGGCTACATAGTAGAGACGGATGAGATCATCATAGCAAGGAGTGATAGTGCTTACAGAAAGGAAAGTCGAGACAGGTTCCCGATGGACTCAGGGATGCCTTTGGTCAACCCATTATTAGAAATATCCCTGCAAAAATATACAACAAAATTACCGGGAGTGTAATAATGTAAGCGCAGA
The DNA here is from genome assembly GCA_963971425.1 of Bryoerythrophyllum caledonicum. Taxonomy (NCBI): domain Eukaryota; kingdom Viridiplantae; phylum Streptophyta; class Bryopsida; order Pottiales; family Pottiaceae; genus Bryoerythrophyllum; species Bryoerythrophyllum caledonicum. Next base: position 23,424,596 of record OZ020518.1, read on the forward strand.
TGATTAAGTAGGATGATAAAATATAAATTGTGAAGACTTTCAGAGTCTGGCACAGAGCATATAATGCCTTCTTTCATGTGAAAGTCCTCAAATGAGATAAAGTAAAGTCATATGATGATGTGACTACTGACAAGATGAGCAATATCGTGAAGAGTTGTATACGAAGATTTTTATAATTTTTACTACTTACAGGATTTTGAGACGGTGTAGGTTGCCGAAACTCTCTGGAATGCTACCCGTGAGAAAATTTCCACGCAAGTACCTGAATCATACACACAATTATAAGAAAGGCGGAAGCTTCTACCAGCCAGACACGTGAAAGAGGAAGTAATATCTTGTACATTATATCATAGTTCAGGGATCTATTCATTTCATGTAGACGGATGTCACGGAGGGTAGGCCAGGGGTAGGCCTCTTTTTCTGGATTTTTCCTATTTCGGGGTCCAGGACCTTTTCTTGGATTTTTTTTGCCAAATTAGGGCCTGCGGCACCACATCACCCTTCGAGGGCCCACCTTGGTCTGAATAGGGCCCCCTTCCAACATATAAATAGGGGCCAGGTTTTGTCCACGCCCTCCTTCCCTTACCATCCGTCTATATGGTTAGAAGAGATCCATAGTTAAGTTGCCATTCGATTCCAAGTAATCAAAAAGGTTCCACAACGTACTACTCCTCAGAAATCAAGTAAGAACATACTGAATTATGAACCCTGCCCCGCTCTCTACATGTGCTGTGGTCTGTTTTTGATTTACGAAGACAAAGAAAAAATGGTGAATACAGGTGAGAAACGTACAGCGCTTGTAATTTGGTGCAGTTGCTTATTTCCTTCGGAATGGGACCAAAAAAGTTATTGTCATGAAGTCCACTGCAAACATAGAGAGTAAGCTGAAAACTTGAGACCAATGAAGCACTTAACTGTTCACAGGTTGTGTCAACCTCAAAAATATCAAAGGTTACATTCATCAGAAAGGGAAAATGCGTTGTGCTAGGTACTGTATGCCATATAGGTCAGATGACGTACAGTCTGTATAGCTGGTCAAGCTTCCCAAGTTCCGGTGATATGAATCCTCGCAGATTCCTATGAGGAATGTTCCTACACATGTTGAAGACAACTGATCTCAAATTTTGATGACTAATGAAATGAAGGTCTCCTTCACCTTAGATCTGAAAGACCTGCTTGTCCTCGGTCCGAATGTGGTTCACAGATATAATCTGAACCCAATCAAATTTCAGATGGCATAGTGCAAATTCCGAAGTAATGAAACTCAAACTTAATTTTATCGAGGAGATGTATTGCGTTGACATTTTACTCACAGTATATACACGCGGTCGCTTTGGTTCAGACATTTTACACCCCACCACATGCATGGATTCGGGTGAGATTCATTCCAGCTCGAGAGTATGCGCTTGGCGTTAAATAAGTTTCGCTTGAAGGATAACAATACTTGTCCTGAAAAAAGACAATATTTCACTGTCAGTTGCATCCTTGATGTTGCAAATTCTCTCGAACGCGATCGGGTCTTACTGTTGTGAATTTGCACACGATGCACATTATTTGACAGTTCTTGAGCAGGAGTCTGGCACTCAGACTATCCGTCTTTAGAGTGCTGAAAATCTAGAGGGTCTAACAAGGACGACACTCTGGTTCTTGCAGAAATGCGTCAAGTTAGAGTCAAGCAGCGAGAGCAAGCATTGCAGCCCAAAGTCGCTGGGAGATCATTAACATATTAAACACTCAAGGAGAACTCGTTCAGGATAGCACCCAGATTTTACCATAATTGTTGAGGAGAACGAGCGCTGACAAGAAAAATGAGTAAACTACAATTAGGATTATTACTGCGGTCCTAAAGAGACATTACCATCAGGATTCAGTGCGGAGCTTGGAACGGGCACAAATGAGGCTGCCACCAAAATGTAGAAACAGCATAAGCTGAAGCTCCTCATGTGAAAGCATTGGTGAAATGCTTTCTTCTTCAGCGCAAAAAATGCCCCACGTTGATCTTTACGCTTCTTGATGTTACTTAGCATTGCGTAGTGGGCATAGCCTCTGTACTCAGAAAAGAAAGTTTTAGTACGAAGAAACTTGAGTCGAAGCTAGACAGTTGCTTCTGTATCATACAAGAATCTCTTAGCAATGCAAATGGATTGAACACACTTCAGAGAAAGAATAACGTAAGTCAGTTAATACAAAGCTGTAGAAGGGATAGCTTGTTGATAGCTCGCAAACAACTGCAAGCTCCGAGAAATAGTCCGACGAGGTGCACCGCTCGCGCTGTCCGAATGCAGCGATTTAATTAGAAAGCCACCGTATTCATCGTCGACCACGGCGAGATGCAATGTTTAAACTAGACTTGTCTCTAACTGGAAACAACCAATGCGTGACTCCGTCCGCCACTGCGAGATGCAATTTTCCGCAACGCAAACCGACTTGTCTTGAACCGCAACAACCACTGGAAGATGACTTCGTCGACGACCGCGAGATGCAATTTCAGCTGACCGTTAAAAGGAGACTTCTCTTAAACGGCAACAACCACTGCGCGACTGGCGCTCCAGTATATGCACTTATTCTGCAATTGGTACTCGGTATCGCTTTCGATACTTGACACCAGATAAAAGTACTGCAAAAGTCGGTGACTCTCCCCTCCGTCACACCATGTAACCAGCCTAATTCATGCTCTTAATACATAATAACAGCTACTTAGAAACCTCCTTAGACTGACATCGTCGCAAACTAGTAATCAGTCACTACACATCATCCCCAAGCCACTCCTCCATTTAATCAAAGCGCATTCAACAAAGCATCGCATGTATACCCAATCGCACTCCAACCGCATGAATCTTCATAAAAGGCACCAGTAATCACGGAAAACCACAACTAAATGAACACAGAGACGTGAACGAAGATTCTGTGTGCAATCGCCATATACAGCACCAGAAACTCAGCAGTAACTCGCAAAATCAAGAAACTATCGCTGTGTAACCCTAAGCACGCTCTTATCCGCGTCGACTGCATGTAGTTCGATCGAAAGCTTTCTCAAGCAACTGTAGAATTATCGCAACTTGTTGTACGCAGAAACGTGCCGAAAAATCCTGTGCGGAAAGCTCCATAAATATCGAGACTCAGAAACAGAAACGTACTAGAAATGAGGCAATCCGTGGGACGACTTTCCTGCATAGGGGATTCGACCTCCTCTCCCGCTCTATCCAGCTTTTCCCGTCAGAGAATCACTGTTGCAGGTAACGGTAACCTGAAGGATGTGAAACTCAGCCATAGGAAAATGGCCTGCACGACAACACCATAGCTGCAGCACCGTACGCTGCATTCAACTCTGCGCAGACAGATAGACAGGTTTCCCGTTGTGTGTGCACACAACATGATGAGCGCGTCCGTCTCGCGCGGGTACGATAGTGGTATCTAGCGGGCATATGATAGATATATAAAGGGTTTCATGTCAGTATCAAGGTGGTATCGAGACGGGGTTAGATCAGGAACACCTGATTAATATACAGGTATCGTCCGAGTATTGCTAGTTCTTAATCGTATGGACGGTGAAGCGGGCTTGGAACGGAGAGCAGAGTTCACGGCTGAAACACCTCGGTATAAGCGGGGTATTAACCTGGATGTCTTAGCGGTTATCACATAGCTATCACGCTGGTCTCGGGCAAGTGTCGACCGGAGTATCACAACGGTGAGAATGGTGGCAGTGGAGCACTGACATCTCAACGGAATAGTTGAAATTTGTTTGTCATCCTCGAATGGCCCAAAATTGCAGGACTGTCAATATTGTACACTCTGACAAATAGCAGCGGAAAAGTTGAGGTAGAAAATAATTTTGGATTGTAGTAATTCTCTTGAAACCCCCTTACCTTTGAGTGGTACTAACTTTCAAACCATGAATCCAAAAATAATAATAATAAAATCTATGGAGCGCTTATCAGGGACAATTTAGTATAAAAGTTTTAAAAGAAAAGTTTATTTTCGAATTTTATGAACCTGCCCAAAATCCAAAAGTTAAAACGTACGCCCCATTTTCGAGTTGATCTTGTCTGAAGTTCCCATTCTTTACTGCTCATAAACAATCAACAAGAGGTGCGTGTGTGTTCTTTCAAATTCAATCACTTAAGTGTAATTTAACCAACCACTTTCCAGTCCTTGAAATCAACCCTAGGAATGTCAAATTTAATACATGCCCAACAAAATTAGGCCGGTTCTGTGACGTCTGGCCGAGTTCCAATTTTGTTGTAGTCTTCAGTCATTTTGGATTGCAGGTGAATGTCTCAAAAATGTTTGGTCGCCCAAATGTGCGCACATTGGCCATGGCTTTTGATAACGCTAATTCATTTGACGCCTACCTTCCAAAAATAATGACGGCAAGATGAATATTTGGATGATGTTTGTCGAATCATGGTTGCTAGCATTTGGAGCATCTACCACTTTGTTATAAAGTTTGCATTACAAATACCTTTGATTATCTTAGAAGAACTTTACTTGGTTATGTTCAACGCACGCCTTCTGTAGCAAATGATCTATATAATAGATGTGGTCGTGGCCATTATGTGGGTGAAGCATGTATGCGTAAAATTACATCTGCGTCACTTTCCTTGATCCACCTGTGCCTCCAACAACATTAAGATCTACTTCCTCAAACTTCACACCTTCAAATTCAAAGCCTCTTATTGGAATGTTTAGAGACCATCCTTGATGCCTGTCTAAAAAGAAAAGCACATAGTGAAGTGGAAAATATGGAGAGTGCAAAGCTAAGATTTGTTGAAGTGGCTCATTTGCCGTCTTAAGTTCTTAATAATGATGTCCCGGTCAGACAAACTGCCATCATTGGTATTGCCAACCGTAATTGCAGCAATCCCGCAATTACCTTCGTGGCTTCGTTGATCTTGCGATTGCAAAGCTAACAAACCGAGTTCTAAATCCACTATCAGTTGTTTAGTCAATTGTTGACAAATCCTTTTGAAAAGTTGTGCATAAAGGTTAATAAGTATGTTCTTGTAATATGTTTTAATAATAGGTTAATAAGCATGTCTATTGTAATGTGGTCTAAACTTTCAAAAGTTGACATTTTACCATATAATGCGGCATGGATATCCATATTATAATTTATACAACTTCGCAAACTTGCAATTCTTCCTTTTTGGTGGAAAAGCTTATTTGGACAAAGCTATTTTGCATGCCTAGAGCGGTGAGCAGTGAGCGGTGAACCAAGAGCCTAGAGCATATAGTTTCTGATATTTTTATGTATTTAATTTATAAAAACAATAATAAATGATTTTTTAAAATATTTTGAAAGCTCAATCAACAATGCTATCTAGTGGGCGGGGACTTGAGGAGTAGCGAGCATAAAGACTTTGAAAACAGAAAAAATAAAAATAAAAATAAAATTAAAAATAAAATGTGAAATGATGGGAAAGTTTGGTAGAAATGAAAGTTTTGGAGAATTTTTTTGGGAAAATGCTAAATTAAGAAATTGAGAAACTATATCACATGTGCAATAGGATTTTTTTTCTTTTTTTTTCTTTCTTCTCTTCCCCTAGATGGATTATAATCTACGAATTGTATTTTTTTCTAAACTTTCTATGTTCGTTGGGGGGCAAATCTAGATACAAGGGACATTCATTGATCTCTAAAAGACAATGCATTGCTAGAATACCTTACAAAGTGGTCACTTTCAGACACTACCTACTAAATTTTTTTTATATATTTATATCATAGTAATTTAGATTCAATGGATATGAATAGGTATCACCTAGGCATTACATAGATATCACCTAGGTATTAAGCAAATATCACCTTGACATTAATGGGTATTGCCCATGTATTACATGGGTGTAACATTGGCATTACATGAGTATAACCTATACAAATCTCTCAATATTTCCATTCAAAATGGGCAATCTCTTGTTTAAATTTATTATGTAAAAAAATAACCACTACGTAGGGTAGTGCATGTGGAGTTTGTTATTTCATTGCTCAAAACAATACCATTGGATATATTAACCAAACTAATGGCTATTATTCATAGTCATGAAATCCAATATTGATTCAACACGTACACGATGTTGCTACATTTGAGCAATCTAGAAACATAGATATTTATGAGAACTCCAATTTCATCGCCTTTCTCACGCTTGTTTGGCATTGTTGGCAAGCTCTAGAATGCACATGACTTCGTTGAAGCTACAGCTTGGACCATGCATAAATAACTCTTCCTTGTAGACCATCTTACATAGGTAATGTAAGATGTAATACACATGCTTGCAATACTTCCGATACTCGTTCGTCTCCAACGCCGCCGATGCTATCTTCAAGATATCACGGCACGAACACCTTGAGAGGTCCATGAAGGTGATGCAATAGTACTTGTCCTTCCCTAGGCGAAGAGTGATAACACATCCAAATCCTTGATAGGATATGGTATAGATGTTGGATTCGTAGCACTTATTTTTAAGAATATGGCTTGATTACTTGTTGCATTGCTCATTCAAGGAAACATCGGTCGTTCTATAAAGTGCGTAGCTCTTCTGAAAGGTGTGGTAAAAATTTGGATTCTTTAAAACGAGGAAGTGCGAACATGGAAGAGGCATGTCCATAGACACTTTGAATTATCTTTGCAGTTAAAGAGCTCCATGGTGCTACAACTTAAAACATGCTTCCTCCAACGTTAATATTTCCTACAATGATAAATTAGTGTCAAACTTCATTGGCCATGTCATTGGAAAGGATGGTGTCGTGTAGAGAGGAGTGCGCTTTGAGAATACGCGAGGTATCTGGCTGCGACTTCGTATATTCTGCTACGGAGTTCTGTCAAATCTTGTGGTCTTCGGTCTTCAGTCTTCTGTCTTCAAACTCCTCCCCGTTGGCCTATCCTGTGGTGGCTTTAAAGGGTTAAGGGTAAAGGTGGGTGATAAGAAACCACGGCCTCGGACGGGTAAAACGGGACGGCCAGACCACAAGCTGAAACCGTCCGAAAGATTGGCTCCTAAAATTCAAACCCACGGTGACCAACAAACGTGCCTCACTGGTGGGAACAACATAAACACGACCGTGTGGGCAATTAACCCCACTTCGCCGCAACAGAGTTTATAAGAAGAGAATTGAAATACAACTATCCTCCAAAGCTGGCTTGGAATCACAAAAAAAGAAATCGGACCACAAGCCACAACACACTTGTCTCCATCTTCTCTTCTCTTCAAGCCTCAAGTCTTCAATTCTTCCATCCTTCAACTCCAAAGTCTTCAAGTGTTCAAAAACACGAGGAAACTCAAAAGAAGTGTTCAAAAACACAATGGAAAAGTTTCACCAAGGCTGTAACCTTCAAACAAGTGACACGGATGACTCAAAACTTCAAATACTAAGTGTAATAGCTCTCTGGAAAGCTAATTCAGACAACTAACACTCCTCCAAATTTCAAGTCAATCTAAACTATTGTCCGAAAGTTATACGAGTTCAAAGTTTTGCCTCTCCAGATATTCAATCGCTCATAACTTCTTCTTCAAAACTCCAAATCTCAATTGTAATAACTTTTTGAAGAGCTATGACCATGGTTCACGCACCTTATAATTCTCAAACAATTCTAAACTACTGTCCAAAAGTTATGAACAATCAAAGTTCTGCCTACCCCTATTCATTCAAATCTCTATAACTTCTTGCTCACAACTCCAAATCTCAATTGTAATATCTTTCTAGAAAGCTAAGATAGAGATGCACAATCCCTTAAAATCTCAAATCAAATTGAGAACTACAGAAAAAGTTGTGGCTCCTCGAAACCTCTGCCCCTCAATGGATGGCCTCGGGTTTTCACAGAATTAAAACCTCAATAACTTTTTCTCTACAACTCCGAATTCAAAATTTAAAACGAGTATGGAAAGCTCTTGAAACAAGGAACAAGATCACAAATTTTCAGTTCCATATCATTCAAGCTCAACGAGTTACACACAGTCAAAGTTCTGCTCCAAACCCTTGCTCTCTCACCCGCACACACACACACACTAACTAAGGAATCTCTTTTCCCACTTTTTTCACCTGAAGTGGACGTGGGCACTTCAGCCCATGTCACCCTACCCAAAGTACCCCACAAGGTACTTCATTACTTTCTTATCCTTTCCACTTTCAACCACATAAAATCCCCTAGTCTTTTATTTATTGGAAGACTAAAAATTTAGACCTTCCAACCAACAAGATAAATAAAATAAAAAAATAACTAAATAAAAATAAAACTTATTGTAAGATAGCTGATCGTACGGACGTATAAAGGTGTTGATTCGCACAACCTGATCGCCAAGTCGTGGACTTGGTTTGCTGGAAATGTCGTAGTCAGTGGCTGCCGCCGGTCCGGGTTCGAACCCAATCGAGCCCGTCGAGTGGTTCGGCGGCCCACGGCTTGGCTCGCTAGTGAGGCAGGAAAAATACCAGTCAACCCGCTACCTACCCCCCCTGAGCAGTGACAAGAACGGTGCAGCACCTAAATGCTAACACCTGCCCAAATCCTCAAACCGTGGTTCTTACCACGACCAACCCCTTTTACCCCAACTCCTTACTTATTAAAATCCACACATATAAAGACTAATACTTGTATATACATGATGGAAGAATTTCCATCAGGACATTCACCCTCTCTAAACCTGCACATCCTCTGGTATGTGCCAAGCTTAGTCATCCTCACTATCTTGGTTGTCCTGAACTGCATCTTCTAAATCTTCATCTTCATCTTCGGCTTGGTTAGTGTCCTCAAATTGTCGTGGATCGAGAATGTCCTCTAAGTCTTGAAGATGAAATCTGTCACTCTTTCGAAAGACTTTGATGCGTTTTCCAGCCACTGGTACACGAAGAGAAACTCCATCTAACTCTCGAAGTGAATAAGTGCCATTGAGGTGCACTTTAATGACTACATAGGGTCCAATCCATCTTTTTGCAAATTTCCGTACCGTGTTGTATTGATGCTCCAATGTACTATCAAATACAAGGACCCAATCACCCTCTCTGATCTTCTTTCCCCTCAATCGATGTGTTTTGTCAAAGCGTTCTTTGTTGCCCAATCTAGCAGCTTTCATCTTCTCCAAGGCTATCTGAAGGTCCTCGGGCAATCTTGCCAACTGCTGAATACGAAGCTCCAGCAGTCTTTCTCTACTGATGCCATCTTCCCATGAAAGAAACACCCATGTGGGCACATCTTCCTCCGCCGGCATGATTGGTTTTTGACCATACATAAGCTCCACGGGCATATAACCGGTAACAGTACTATGCGTAGTTCTGTCAGCCCAAAGAGCAAATGGTAGCAGTTTTGCCCACAAGCTAGGCTTTCCTCTATAAGCCTTGACTAAAGCATGAATGATTGGAGGATGTCCCCTCTCAATCTTGCCATTAGCCTCAGGGTTGTAAGCTGTTGTCAGCTTCAACTGCACATCATATCGCTTGAAGAATTCTTTGGCTTCAGTGGCGTTCAATTCTCCTCTGTCAGCTCTCATCCGGCCAATGCTCCCATACCGACTAAAAATGTCTTCAAGTATAAATCGGCATACATTTTCTGTTGTCTTGGTCCTCAAAGCTCTTCCTTCAACAAAGTTTGAGAGCTCTTCTCGGGCCAACACAAGGTACTTCATCCCCCACATTGCATTTGGCATGGCAACCAAATCGATCATCCATTGAAAATGGATTGCAATAGGATAAGTGGGATGCAGTTCATCTCTGTGCCGCACCTCCGATTGTAACTGGCACACCACACAAGAGGCTACAAACTCATCAACATCTTTGTATAGCCCCTTCCACCAATACCGCTCCTTGACCTTCGTGTAGGTGGCCCAAATGCCTCTGTGACCGGCCCAAAGTGTATCATGAAACTCTTGTAAGATTTCGGTCTTGGTTAAAGAGTCTCCCACCACTCTTAATGGCACTTCACCAGCTCTTTTTGCCCTCTTCCATAGAAATCCATCTTTCAACAGATATCCATAAGATTGATGTCTGATGTGTTTGAATGCCTTATCCGTCCAACTTCCTTGTCGCTCCATTGTGCTCAAGTAGAGCCCAATATCTCTCAGTTTTCCTTCGTACAATTCATCCTTGAAAGGTAATGCTCTATTGGACGAACTTTCACCATCTATGTTCATCACATAGGCTCCTTGTAACAATTCTTCACCATGTTCGTGAGCCATCATCTCATCTTCTTTAAAATACCTTGCTCTAGACAACATATCGGCAACTGAATTCTTTTTGCCTTCAATGTGAACTAGAACAGGATTCAAAGACTTGATGTAGGCTATCCAACGCAACATTGCAATGTCTGGTGAAGAACAATTTGCTATCATCCCCAACAAAGGCAAGCAGTCAGTTTCTAAAACTACTTCCGCACCAATCAAGTAGTTTCTGTCCGCTTTTAGAGCTGTGAGGGCGCCCCGGAGTTCTCTTTTAACTTGTGGATAAGCCCTCTGTCGCTCTGTCAAGATCCTTGCTCCAAATCGGATAGCAAATCTCTTCCTTTCTTCATCATCTTGTCCAACAGCCCATCCAATTGCAATTGGACTCGTATCAACAGTTACAATCACCGGTCTTCCACAAGTATAACTCACTTGTTTAAGAACTGATGGTGACTCCAAGATTCTCTTCAGCTCTATCATAGCTTGATCTTGCTCACATTGCCAAACGAATTTGTTCCTCTTGTACAATAGCTTGTAAAGAGGTTCTGATATATGAACAAAATGAGGGATCCAAATTTGGTAGAAGACACAGGCTCTTAAAAACCTCCTTACTTTAGTGACATTGCTACAGGCCTTCATTCTTCCAATAGCATCCACCTTCTCAGGGTTAGGTTTTCTTCCATAAGAACCACACAAGTGTCCAACCACCAAAATCTCATCAACCCCAAACTTGGACTTCTCAATGGAGAGAGTCAAATTGACCTCCTCCAATTTGCTCAAGATTTTGGCCACATCTTCAATATGATTACTCACAAAGGCTCTGCAACCATCATCTTGGATGGTTAAGTCTTTATCTTTCTCATCGTACCCCTTCATGGGAATGTCATCCACAAAAGGTATGGTTTTCTGAGGTACAAAGTCTCTTAGGATTTGATTCATGGCGCTCTGCATATGTGCCACCGAGTTGGTCGCACCTTGAGGCAATGTACACATGCGTACTAATCCAAGTGGAGTTTTCATGGTTGTTAAATCTCTACTCTCGGCAGCTAATTGAAATTGATCATAACCAGAGTATAGATCTCCAATGGAATAAATTGCATGCCCCGCAAATGCTTCAGCTACTTCATCCACAATAGGCCCTGAGCCTTTGTTTCTGATTGTCACTCCGTTTGCTGGCTGCATATCTTGAATGAACCTCAATGCTCCCGATTTCTTTGGTACTGTAAACCATCGGTTGGAATATGGAGCCATCGAAGGCTCAAGTATGCCCATGCGTGTCTTTTCCTTAAGTAGCTCCACAAGCTTTGGAAGCAGAGCTCGAGGAATAGGAATTGGCTTCAAATCCCATGGTACATGTGGTACTGTAAAAATAACCATTGGTGCCACAACACTTGGTTGAACGCACCCAATTTCATCTGGCGAAGAAGCAAAGGCCTTTCCATGCATAGAAAGCATGTCCTGAAATTTCTTCTTCTCCGGCTCAGTCAAGAAATTATCTCCTCCAATCTTCAAGTTTGTCAAAGTCTCTTTGGTGAACTTGTGTCCAATCCTTCTTGTTTCTCTCAAACTTGGCTCTTTCTCGGCTTGTTTGATATGATCATCAGTATCAGATGGCAGCTGAGTAGCCACTGGCTTCACTTTCTTAGCCACAGTTTTATATTTTGTATAAACTGCAGCCTCTGGCCTCTGTCCATCAATTTTGAAGTCACACAGCCTTGTCATTGTTGTTGAAATCTCATGATACATTGAACTTGTATGGACATTGACAATGCAATGAGTAACCATCTCTTCATCCTTATCTGCCTCTAGATCTTGCAAAGTCTGCAAGATATCATCTGGCATTCCATTTTCTTCGTAAATACCAGAAATGCTTTCATCTCCTTCTACAACCTTCATCTTTTTAAGATTTTTCTCCATCTTTTTCACAAGCTTTCTACATACAGGGTCCAAGTCTTTGACACCCGTAAATCTTTCAAAGCCACACTTTGTCACACTTAAAAATCCACACTTAACACTAGTATGTACATTGGGGAATCTACCAGTCTTAGTTCCCTTAGCACCCGTGGATCCCCACATCCCACGTGTGCCCTCTAGAAATCCGAGAAGTTCGAAGAAGTTGGTAGAGGGATTTCTCTGAGTTGAAGTCGATGCCTCTCATTGTCAGGCCTCACCGTTAAGAACTGCACTGACCTCTTTCCATCAACACTTCGGATACGGGCATAATGAGACCCGTCATCCAACACCTTGGTCTCCATTCGTGAAGCAGTGATAAATGGTTGGCCCAAAATTATCGGATAGGCGCTAACATTTTGAACAAAGAAATTTTGTTCAACCTCTACATCTCCAATCTTCGTGAGTACTGCAGGGCAAGCACCATGCAACCGAGTCCGTCCACTATTAGCTGCTCTCATGACCCAACCATGATCCGTGTCGATTGGCCATTTGCCCTTCTCATAGACATTTCGAGATATTATGTTAATCTCTGAACCATGATCAACAAGGGCTAAAACGTGGTCATCGATCCCTCCGAGCTTTATCTTCGTTTCAGTAGTGGCCCTAGCCCAAAATGGTATATCGAACTCAATCTTCTCTTCATTTTCTTTCATGTTGGGAAGATCATAAGAGAATTGAAAAGTTCGTGCTTCCTCCTTGGAAACTTCTTCTTCTCGACCTATTGGCTCACCCATCATAGCAAATACCTCACCAATCTCTGTCTCTTCATCTTCGGTCATGTGAGTATCTAAAGCTCTGACCATCACAGCCTCAGCTGTCATCTGCCTCTTCCTCTTGATAATGTCAATGATTAACTCATGGAAATCTTTCTTGGCTATGCCAAGTGCTTCTCTCAATGTAAATTCGATCTTGGCATCCAAGATCCTTTCCTTCAATACCCCTTTCAAGTCAATAGAGGTCTCAATGTCTGACTGGAGCTTGTAAGCAGGCATTTTTCCCTTCACCTTGGTAGAGTCTCCTTTTTCTTCTCCTCTTTTGCTATCACTGGAATATCTGCTTGGCCCATCCTTCTCTTTCTCTTTATTCTTCTCCAACCATTCCTTTGGTAACGGTGCATCACTAGGGCGCACAGTACTAGGGTCCGTCGGCTTTGAACGTGTAGGAACCCTCTTTCTCATCTCCTTTGCAGGCTCATTCTACACTGGAGATCTTCTCTTTGCTTCTGGCTCAACACCATCGTCAACATCAAGTCTTATACGTTTTTCTTCAACAAAGGCCTCGCGGAGCTCATCATTGTCCTTTTCTTCATACATAAATGCCCTGATGCTATTTGCATCAACTGGATCTTCCCATCCAGTTGCATTTCTGATGGCTTGAGCTCCTCTCTTCATTAATATTTGAATTTGAACAGATAAAATTTTATCTGAATGGTGCTCGACTTGAACGTGGTAAGTATCAGCTTCGTGCACTTGTACGTAGCTGGATCTTGTCATCTTCTCTTCCATGAGCTTCCTCATTCCACCTCTTCCAAAATTGGTCCCCAATGGAGAGTTTGTTGAGGCATCGTGAATCTTCCCATCTTTGTAGTAGACATGAACATTCTTGAGTGCCTCTTCATACGATTCACAGCCTCTGAGATTGTGCTCAGTCTCCTCATCACACAAAACACACCTCCTTGAATATTTTCTCGCACCATCGGATGGTTGGGAAGAAGAAGCTCCCCTAGCCTTCTTCAACTCAGTAAATTCCACCCTTAGCTCTCGAAAACCCTTAATAAGTTCTTCGAGGGCATTTCCTTCGGTGGTCTTAGTGGTTTTCAAAGTAGGTCCCGAAGTTGTCGAAGGTGTTGGGGCAAAAGACACCTTAAGAGACTTCGGTGTCTGAATAGGCTCCACTTCAATGCCTCTTGACCTCACACGCCGTTGTTTGGCCAAGAGAATCACCGTTTCTTCAACCCTCCTCCATTCATTGGTAAAGCCCCCTTCTGTCGTACGATCTCCAAGGAGTAGAAGCAGCTTGTCTTCAAGTGCAGCATCTGTTGCTTGGAGAAAAAGCTCTGCCTTCCTAGAATCCAAAAGGCGCCTCTCTGCCATGGGTAGTTGACTGAACTTCTTCTCAAAGTCTCTCAACAACTCGTTGGGACCCATCGAATTCCCAGGCCGTTGCTCCACCCATTCAAGAAATGACCTCTTTGTCATTCTCTCAGAGTCTTCATCAAAGTATTCATCTCGGAGCCGCTCAGCAAAGTTTGGCCATGAGATGACCATCTCGCGGATCTCTTGCACCCGGTCGCGAATGTCAGGTACAACCGCCATACCAAAGATGTGCATCATTTGATTGTCATCAACCTGATGCACTTCCATCTCACACACGTAGGTTCGCAAGAACTTAGAGATGTTCTTGCCATCGAACCTTCCAATCTTGGAAACAACAGCTTGAAGAGCCTTAGTGGCACCTTGCCCACTTTGATTTGCTCTATGTTGTTCCATGAATAGGGCCAACACCCCTAAAATGTCCTCCATAGGCATTTGGACTCCACCGGTGCCTCTTCCTCCACCACCAGCGATCCCATCAGCGTCTCCCATAGCAAAACCACGCAAGTCGCCTCAAAGCTCTCTCAGTGGAAGCACCAAATGTCGTGTAGAGAGGAGTGCGCTTTGAGAATACGCGAGGTATCTGGCTGCGACTTCGTATATTCTGCTACGGAGTTCTGTCAAATCTTGTGGTCTTCGGTCTTCAGTCTTCTGTCTTCAGTTTTCAGTCTTCAGTCTTCAAACTCCTCCCCGTTGGCCTATCCTGTGGTGGCTTTAAAGGGTTAAGGGTAAAGGTGGGTGATAAGAAACCACGGCCTCGGACGGGTAAAACGGGACGGCCAGACCACAAGCTGAAACCGTCCGAAAGATTGGCTCCTAAAATTCAAACCCACGGTGACCAACAAACGTGCCTCACTGGTGGGAACAACATAAACACGACCGTGTGGGCAATTAACCCCACTTCGCCGCAACAGAGTTTATAAGAAGAGAATTGAAATACAACTATCCTCCAAAGCTGGCTTGGAATCACAAAAAAAGAAATCGGACCACAAGCCACAACACACTTGTCTCCATCTTCTCTTCTCTTCAAGCCTCAAGTCTTCAATTCTTCCATCCTTCAACTCCAAAGTCTTCAAGTGTTCAAAAACACGAGGAAACTCAAAAGAAGTGTTCAAAAACACAATGGAAAAGTTTCACCAAGGCTGTAACCTTCAAACAAGTGACACGGATGACTCAAAACTTCAAATACTAAGTGTAATAGCTCTCTGGAAAGCTAATTCAGACAACTAACACTCCTCCAAATTTCAAGTCAATCTAAACTATTGTCCGAAAGTTATACGAGTTCAAAGTTTTGCCTCTCCAGATATTCAATCGCTCATAACTTCTTCTTCAAAACTCCAAATCTCAATTGTAATAACTTTTTGAAGAGCTATGACCATGGTTCACGCACCTTATAATTCTCAAACAATTCTAAACTACTGTCCAAAAGTTATGAACAATCAAAGTTCTGCCTACCCCTATTCATTCAAATCTCTATAACTTCTTGCTCACAACTCCAAATCTCAATTGTAATATCTTTCTAGAAAGCTAAGATAGAGATGCACAATCCCTTAAAATCTCAAATCAAATTGAGAACTACAGAAAAAGTTGTGGCTCCTCGAAACCTCTGCCCCTCAATGGATGGCCTCGGGTTTTCACAGAATTAAAACCTCAATAACTTTTTCTCTACAACTCCGAATTCAAAATTTAAAACGAGTATGGAAAGCTCTTGAAACAAGGAACAAGATCACAAATTTTCAGTTCCATATCATTCAAGCTCAACGAGTTACACACAGTCAAAGTTCTGCTCCAAACCCTTGCTCTCTCACCCGCACACACACACACACTAACTAAGGAATCTCTTTTCCCACTTTTTTCACCTCAAGTGGACGTGGGCACTTCAGCCCATGTCACCCTACCCAAAGTACCCCACAAGGTACTTCATTACTTTCTTATCCTTTCCACTTTCAACCACATAAAATCCCCTAGTCTTTTATTTATTGGAAGACTAAAAATTTAGACCTTCCAACCAACAAGATAAATAAAATAAAAAAATAACTAAATAAAAATAAAACTTATTGTAAGATAGCTGATCGTACGGACGTATAAAGGTGTTGATTCGCACAACCTGATCGCCAAGTCGTGGACTTGGTTTGCTGGAAATGTCGTAGTCAGTGGCTGCCGCCGGTCCGGGTTCGAACCCAATCGAGCCCGTCGAGTGGTTCGGCGGCCCACGGCTTGGCTCGCTAGTGAGGCAGGAAAAATACCAGTCAACCCGCTACCTATCCCCCCTGAGCAGTGACAAGAACGGTGCAGCACCTAAATGCTAACACCTGCCCAAATCCTCAAACCGTGGTTCTTACCACGACCAACCCCTTTTACCCCAACTCCTTACTTATTAAAATCCACACATATAAAGACTAATACTTGTATGTACATGATGGAAGAATTTCCATCAGGACAATGGTCAATCCACCATAAAGGGCTTCATCGGGCCCTTCATACACCAGCCAATATCATCTGCACAAAACAAGAATTCATCACAAACATTTACTTTTTATATGAAATCTTTCTTCTTACCAATATATGTATAATGTAGGTCGGTGTTTCTATGATTCCTACGCCTAATTCTAGCGTTGCATTTTGCACTAGTGTGAGCTTGCGATGTTTGGCATTTTTGTGCCATATTCTTCGGCACACATGCAATAAGCCACTTTGATGGATCACACTGTGATTCCAACACCAAAGTTGTAAGTAGGGCTTTCAAATCTGGTCCACTAAGAGCCTCTACCATACTCGTCTGAGACACTCTTCTATCATCTTGTCAAATAAAAAAACTCATTGTATCCAATCAATGAAAATTGTGGCTTGACTCGGGTGGCATGTCAAGCTTGGACTTGATAGACTCAAAGATCTATCAAAGTCCAAGCACTTCTAGTCCGATTGTCTTTGTTAGCCCTAGGAAACAGTCAAGCAAATTTAGCAAAAAGTTTGGGGTCACTTGAACAATGAACATTATGTACATCGCAACCAAAGCATACCTTTGTCTTGACCTTTTTTAGGCATGCCGCCTTTAACCAAGCCAAAAGAAGAATGCCGGTCCCCGAAATGAAGGTGGTGTCTCTAGCACCCGCGGTAATGACAATAAGGGGGTCTACTTTCCATCCAAGTGCTTGGATATCGTTAAGTAGTGGTTGATATTTATTTGTTTTGTTTGCAATAGTGTCCGGAGAAAATCTATCGTTGCAATATGTGAATTCAATAAATTGAATAGTGAGACTAGGGTCTATGTGGTTTGGTGGGGGGTCTTTGTATGATAGTCCTCTAACACAAAGTAGGTCGGGTTTGAATCTTGCATTGCAATGGCATCTTTGAGTACAACATATGCATGGTAATAGCCAAGGAGGAACCGCATTTTCTTGTGGATTGTCATTAAAGGTTCCGGCATTCATGAGAATGAAGCAACGGGATTTGATTGATGATACGAGTAGTTTACGGATTGCCCATACAGCTTTGTTGTGTCGTTTGACAATTAGTAAGTGTATATGGGGATTTTGGCATTTGAGTAAGACATGTAGCTTTGTGTCCGGGTCCGTGGAATTGCAAATTGGACATGTTATTGTAGGAAATCTTTCTATTCCAAAGAAGAGTTGTTTGCGGGCATTTCCCATGTATTGTCCGGTGCGGAATTTGATTAGGCATGTGATTTGTGGATCCGTGATTATGGGTTTTTTCCAAAAATTAGTGGACAATTAGTTATGAATGTTTGGATTTCCGGTCCATTCATCAATATTGGGGAAATTTTCTGTAAGTTTTTCCAGGTTATTTACGAGGTCATGTTTTTTGACATATTTGTCCAAGAATCGTATGGGGCCTTTATCGGGGGTTTTGTCCACAGAGGACCATTCATATCTATGAAAGTAATATGGGGTGGCATCGGCGTGTTTGTATGGGTGCTCAGCATTCTTGTGGGTTTTTTCTCTTCCTTCCTTTGCTAGTTTGTCGGCTCAATGTTCATTGCCGTCAATGTTAGCATGAGCTCGGACTTTATGGAGTGTAGTGATTTGTGTGCAATTTTGAAGCATTACAACCATAGATGTGAGGATAATTTCTTCTGGGTGACTAGTGTGTAAAGTGGGGTGTTTTATGTGTGTATTAAGGAGATATAATGCATTTATGCAATCTGAGAAAATGTGAGCTGGTTTGTTTGGGTATTGGGTGGTGATTATCTTAAGGATTTTGTGTATAGCCATCAAAGTTTGGCTCTTAGAATATTTTGGAGCCCATGTACTCTTTTGCCTAATTTTATTAGTTTGGTTGGGTTGTATATCCCTTAACCGGCTTTTTCCCGGTGCCAATGTCCCGGGCTTACTTCGGTTGGTTCTTTAAAGGAGCCATTGGTGTAGTAGCTAAAATTGGGGTCAAATTTAAGGTTGGTATTAGTTTGGTAGTTGGGGAGTGGGAGGCTTAATTCGGTAATTGGTGGTGCGGAAATGTTTGCGCGAGGGATTTTAGACCATTTTTTGTTACGGTTTACACGGATTGGAATAGATGTGGGTTGGGCAATTGCGGTGTATACCTTGTTGATGTTTAGATTTTTTGCTACTAAAGTGAGATGAGTGAGGTTTTCTAGTATGCCTATCTCTCGAGTTTGGTGATGTATACATAGGATACGTAGGGTTGGTGGTTCAAGACGGGGTGTTTGTATTTGCGGTGGTATAGTGGGTTTTGTGTAAGTCATAGAGTACACTTCAAATAGTACTGTGCTGTGGGAGTCCGGGAATGGGCCTACGTATGGGTTAGAATTGTGGTACCAAGTAGTGTCAGGAGTGATAATAATGGTGATGTTGTGGTTGGGATCATTGTTTGCCGCTAGGCGTGCCTAATGTGCTGCTTGGTGCATTTCTTCTTCGTTGTGAGGGTGTGCAAGGAATATTCCGCTCCACATATAGTCATAAGCTTTTCCAAGAGAACCGAATATTTTATCACGTTCAAATAGAGAGTAGAATTTTGAAAAAAAATTGGAGCATGTAACCGAGGACTAGAAGTATGAATATGTGATATTCAGGGATGTAATAAGGTAGTCTAAGATAGGATCGGGTAATGTGTAATGTGCATTTTTAAGGAGGTCATTTTTGGGTATGCAATATTTATATCTTTGGTATAGCCAAACAATTTTGATTTCAAATGTTTGGGGTATTGGTTCAATGTTAATGGCGGTTTGTAGTGCCTTATG
Source organism: Bryoerythrophyllum caledonicum (assembly GCA_963971425.1). Classification (NCBI taxonomy): domain Eukaryota; kingdom Viridiplantae; phylum Streptophyta; class Bryopsida; order Pottiales; family Pottiaceae; genus Bryoerythrophyllum; species Bryoerythrophyllum caledonicum. Next base: position 23,443,999 of record OZ020518.1, read on the forward strand.
GTATTGGTTCCACAACCATTGTAGTCTAGCGAGTGGTATGGTTATCAGGTGTCTACCGTTACCTTCGTATATGTGGGCATTATCTTGTTGTATTTTGATTGTATTTGTTTGTGCGAGGACATTGTCAGTTTCACGGTTGCATTTGGTTGTAAAGATGTTAAGGAGGGGGATAATACGGGATGGCGTGACAAATCTTCTATCTCGAGGTTGTGCTTAGGGGTGGAGTAATTGTATGATATTCAGGTAATAACTGTTTTGAGTTCTAAAGTATTATTGTTTGAGGATTTCGGTATTATGTAGAAAAGCGTTTGGGTTGTGCCGTGGGAATTTGTTTTTGCGGGAGCCATTTGCGATAGGTGGTGTTATTGTCGGGCCAATGGCATAGGTATGACGTATATTGTTTGCTCATGTTGTTGGAGTCAATGTACTTTCTATGTTTGTGCGCGGTTATGTTGTTTATTGGGTGCATGGAAGGATTTTTTAAAATATGTGGTTGGGGGGCATATGGTCGTGAGTGTGGCGGGTTTGGAGGGTTGAATGGGAGGTTGATGTTGCGAAGGATGTCATTGTGACCAATGATGTACGGGTCTTTAAGTGTGTAAGGTGGGGCATGAGTGGTGCAAGGGTTGGGGCATACGGGGAGGCATGGAGGATGGCAAAATAATTGTTTAGCAATATTTAGTGCACTTTTTATCAATTTGTGAGGGGCACTATAGAATGTTTTGTAGCTCTTGTCGTCCATAAGGTGTGTTCCATTTGGTAGTGTGATTTGTTTTAGATCGGTAATGTTTGCGGAAAAAAGTTTTTGTAGGAATTTAGTGGATAATTGTCTGTCAAGTCTAGGGAGGTTATGTATTTCATTTGCCCAACTTTGTTCAAGTGGCGCGGGGCCTAGTAGGAAATCTTCTAGTGTGTTTTTTAGAAATGTTTGGCCTTCTGTTTTGAGTAGATAAAAGGTGCAGGTAATGGGAGAGTGGAGGCAATCAGATTTTTTAAGTCTTTGGAGGTATTGTGCACCTCCATAAAAAGTGAGGATGTGTCAAAGGAGTCCAGTGTAAATTAGTCCTAGTCGTCCCTTGTCGTTAAGTGCATTTTGGAGTTGTCCTCCAATGCAACATAGATAGGCATTTTAGAGGGAAAAAGCTTCTAGTCCGAATAGTTCGTGGAGGAGTTGTGTTATGATATTGGGCGTACAATTAGGGAGTCCGCATACTTTCTTTTGTATGGCTATGATTTTTTTGTCAAGTTTGTTTATGGCGGGCATGGAATAAGGGACCGCATAGAAATTATATGAGATACCCGGACGTATGACGATATCAATCATTTATTATTTTTTGTTGCAATGTGGCCAGACATAGTGTAAATTCATTGCATTGTTCAATAAGTTTTGTAGTAGTAGCGTGGATTTGAATTTTCCATTTTAACAATGGGACTAGGTGTATTCCAAGGTATATGTAGGGTTGGTTTTAGTTGAGAACCGGAATTGGTTGGCTACAATAGTGGATATTGGTAGCATGGATAAGGGCTTTGAAGGCGGTCGGATTTATTTTGGATTTGTTTGGGCAACCGGTTACGGCACATTTTTGAACCCCAAGTACCATCCCGGTCTATAGACAAAATTTGTCTATTTTGTCTAATTGAGTTTGGAGTGATTTAAGGCGTCCGGAGATGGCCGCTAGATCGTTGGCATATGCGGCCGAGTTTACGGTGACTTTTGAAATGCCAAAGGTGTAGCCATTATTACCTCTTTGAAGCCATCTCAATAGAGGTTCTAGAAAAATAATGAAGAGGTATGGGCTCAATGTATCGCCTTGGATGGTACCGCGTTGGATGGGGATAGGGTGTGTTTTACCAAAGAATTCTCCAACGTATGTAGTGGTAGATTGGGAGTATATATTGCCAACCAGTGTCACTGCGTCTTCCGGGTACCCAAGATCGCTCATTATGGCTAGCAATCGAGGATGGTCAATGGAACCGAACGTGTTTTTGAAGTCAATGTAGAGTATGTAAATGTCTTTATTAGTGAATTTTGCATCCTCAAGAGCGGCGATGAGGATTTGAAGTTGCCATGTGGTACTTCTCTCGGCTCTAAACCCTTCTTGGCTTTCGTGTAATATTTGGTGTTTTTCTCCGGAGGCCAATAATGTTGATGTTAGTGTGCTAGTGTACAAAAAAGTTACAATCATGAACTGCTAAGTGAGCTCCACGTTTTCTGGTGTGGAGGGCTGCAAAGGAGTTAGTCTCAGAAGAGAAGTGTATGGCAACAAGAGAAAGCTGGCCTTGTTGAGAGTCCACATACACTAGGATCTGAGATCAAACGTGTGGGCTTGGGGAGAGCGTGTGTTGGAGAGGACTTAGAAACTTAGATCTGGATTAGTGAGACAGGGAATCACTAGTAGAGGTGTTGATCTGCAAGAAAGTGTGCTGAAAGCGTTGGGATTTTGGTGTTGGCTTACAGATTTTCCCTTACGAGTGTAGATCTAGATCGGATCCAGATCTAACAGTTTGTAGCATCATAACGTCATAGCCCACACAAACTCCACTGCGAACTCTGATCTAGTACCCACATCAGCCAATATCAAGAGATTCAGTAATCACTGCATAGGAAATAGACAATACGAGAGAGGGACACCTTGCAACAGAACCAGCATCACCAAGTGCCCTAGTCGAACTGGAGGCAGCAACACACCTCGTCGGAATAGAATCAGCATCACCAAGTGTCCAAGTCGAACTGGAGGCAGCAACACACCTCGTCATCAGAGTACAAGTCTTGCCGGCCCAGAGCAGGAGACTGCAGATCGCCTAAGCGATAACACCGCAACACCTATTGCGCACCGACATCAACCCCACTCACAGCAACACCAGGAGGGAGCGAAGATACAAACAACATCGAGACCAACCTGCGGAAGAACACATCAGGCTATCTCTAACCCATCTGTTTGTTATTTGTTCATTTGTTGTCAAGATCCGTCACACCATTTGTTTTGTCCAGTAGATTTCAATCCCTGCAATTCCTTATCATTAGGTTTATATTTCGTTAACACATCATGCAATAGGGTATGCACATTTGTCTGTTTTATTAAAGGATCGAGATACATCAGCAACAGAGTTGTCTTCAGTAGAAGCAAAGGAGCGGCAATCCAAAAAAGGCTGTGGAGCACACTAAGGACGCCAGCTGCAACTTCAAAAATGCTGGGGAGCACTCCACGCACGCCACCAGATCTGCAAAATCAACGAGGAGCATCAACTCCACCATATCCAGGTACGTCTCTTACCAATCTACTTTTCCATTTCCTCTTGAGTTACATTAGCAGGGTCACCGTTAGATCACAAACCCCCATCTATATCCTACTTCATACCATCATCAGAACATCCAGACACAAAATTAGTACTCTCCTCTGCGAAATAGTATCTCCATGTAGATCCCTCCCGCAAAACAGCAGATCCCTCACAAACATACTAGAGAGAAAAAAAGACCAAAAAACTAGGGAGAAAAACACGAACCTTGTCCAATCGAAAGCCCGCGCAGAATATCCCAGCAACATCTCCCAAGCAGTGCCCTCCTACAGAACCACCCTGCAACAAAACAGTGCATCAGTAGCACCTCCCCGCAGAACGACCCCACTGCGCCCCCGAATCCCCTCCCTCACCTCTCCCACTCACACCCTCGTCTCATCCCTCATCCCCCCACGCACATCCATGTCTCTTCCCACACCCTTTCCACCCGTACCTCTCCCCCGCTCACTCCACCCTCCCTGCTCTCCCCCTCTTCCCCGCCCATCTCCCACTCACGACTCCCCAACCGCTCCCAGCTCCCAGGTAGATCCTTCCTCCTTGTAGAGACATACATCCCGAACCCCAGTCAGACAAGAACCATCGCAGAACTTCCCTGTAAACCCTTCCCGCAGAACAATAGATCCTTCACAAACAAACTTGAGAAGAGAAAAAACACAAAAACCAGTGAGAAAATCCTGAACCCCTGCCGCGCAAAGTCTTTCAGCGTTGCCTCCCGCGCAGAGCTCCGCTGTAGAACCCCCCTACAACTAGACGGACCCCCCGCTGTGCCTTCCAGCAGATCAACCTCACAATACCTCCGAACCCCCTCCCTGACCTTCCCCACTCACACCGCTACTCCCTCCCCCACCCTTCCCACCCACAGCACAACCCTCACCCGCACCCAACCCACCTACACCCATGTCTCCTCCCTCACCCTGCCCACTCGCACCCCTCTCCCGCCCACCCTCCCCTCTCTGCTCTCCCCCCCTTCACTGCCCATCTCCCACCCACTACTCCCCGACCTCTCTCTGCTCCCATACCCCCACCCTCTCCCTTCTCCCTCCCCGAACACATCAAAAAACCCCTCTCTGAACACAACAAAAAACCCCTCTCTGAACACATCAAAAAACCCCTCTCTGAACTATAGAGCAGCTGCTGTGGTTTCAAAAAGAACCCCGCCCAGAACATAGCGACAGAGGAAAAAAATAGTAGAAACCCTACAACTCAGCGTAGCGACCCCGCAAAACGTAATAGAAAACCTGTAGAAACCCGTAGAGACCCAGGAAAATGTGGTAGCAACCCCACGACCCCTCACAACGACCCTACAGTAGCAGGCTGCGACCTCGTAAGGCCTGACTACGACCTCGTAAGGACTGACTGCGAACCCGCAGGGCTTGACTGCGACCTCGCAGGGCCTGGTTACGACCCCGTAGAGCCTGGTTGCAACCCCGTAGAGCCTCACACGTACAAGCGAAAACGGAGTAGCGTCACTGCTACTCCTTACATAGACCCAACAGCACAAGATACTGACCCCACAGTTGCCCACTGCGACTCTGTTGAACCAGATAGCGTCCCACTAAAACCAAACATCATACCCTCCTACTCCAAAACAGACCCCACTCATCTCACTTACGACCCCTCATCACAGGCTAGTGTACACATGGAACAATGGGGTAGTAGACGCTCTCTCATGTATGAAGATGCCATGGAAGTGGAAGCAACCAGAGAGACACTGAAAAGATCCCCGAACATTGCTTCTAGAACAAGCCAAGATGACATATCCCCCTCCAACAAGAAAAAAAAGAGCTCCAACAATGAAGGTATGGTGCACACCCTTGACCCCGACATTTCTTCTTTCAAATTTTGGTTAGGATTTCAAGTGATGGAAGATATGGCCAAAGAGAGGGGACTTGAGCCACTAACATATGATGAGACTATTCCTGACATGATCACTAGAGGAATCAAGGAAATAGAGGCAAAAGAAATTACCTTAGCAACCCCGGCATTTCCACAAATCCCCCAAACCCTCTACCCTTGCACAAGAATTGGAGTTGTGGGCCAACACCTCAACGTAACACAAATCCCGTTCGACATCCCGGTCAATGATGCTACCGGGCTTGCCCTTGACTTCCATGTTTCAATACATTTTGAGTTATCTAACCTTGTACTAATGCACGATAATGTCAAAGCTTTGGTGATTGATAGGTTAAAATTCATGAAGATTGAAGTCGGCAAAAAGGTAATTGACCCCATCTCCATCCTTTGTATAAGCTTAAAAAACGCGGGGAAAAAGGGAGTATGGGCGGGTGTAATTAAGTTGCACTTGCATAAGCCCGAGATAGATGGCATTGGACTTCTCAAAGGTCTTAGACCTTTTATCTTAAAAATAGGTAAACAATATGCTCTTGGCAAAGTATGTAAAGCATACCATGACATTTCAAGGAACTCTAACCTCTCTATCAAGATCAAAAGTGAATCTCTCAAAGGAATGTCCGCAAATGATCTCTTTGTGGAAATCCTTCACAATAGCTTTAACCGTGGGCTTGAGTTTGAAGTAACAAGTGTGCAGAAACTCAAAGGGGATTCACATGCCTTTATCATTGCACCAACGCCACAACAAGCGGCAAAAATCAAGCTTCACAAAGTGGCAACCAACCACGAACTTTTGCAACCAACGAGCAACGGTGGAACTTCATCAAATGGCATCAACCGTGAGAGTAAGGCAAAGAAGGATGCCATTACCCTAACCCTATCACCTCTACCTATTTGTTTGAACATGTTGGACACTAGTGAAGCAATTCACAAAATCATGGGAGAAGGTAATGCCACCCACATTTGGTTTCATCGAGATGATGGGGTTAGGCACAATGGTAGTGCCAATGTTCATTGCATTAACCCTATAATCTATAGAAAGTTTGTAGGCAAAGTTATCAAGATGGAAGGGCACTATGTGGATTTCGCACCACACCGAAGAAGCCTTGACGGAGTTGAGCCACCCACCAAGGAACAAATTGCAGAGTTTGGATTCCTTGATGTTAACAAAGCCATCGTTAACACCGTGAAAGCCTTCAAGATGGAGGAGCCAACAAACTCCTTCACGAAGAACGACATCATTGCCATTGTGGAATCCAAGATGGAAGAAAACAACAAGAAACTAAGACTAGAGACACAAGAGTATGCGGATAAGAAACATGAGGAGTTGAAAGCCCGAATGATCACCATACAAGAGTCTATGAGCACGGCCCTTACATCCTTGCAAGCCATCACCAAGGTTATGACCACGCCAAGAATTGAAGACGGAAAGTCAAACATGTGAAGACTAAAGACCGCAAGGCCAAAGGCATTATACATGTACCATACCTTCTTGAGTGCAAGACCCACAATAGAAAATATAGGATCGTAGACATAGCCATCTATCCCCTAGGCTATACATACCTCAATACATACACTCTACCTCCATCTTGTATTAAAATAAAAAATAAATACAGAAAGTATATCAATATACACTATTTTATACATATACACATGGTACATATACTGTTATGTATACATATACGAATACAGAATCGACCATTGATACGGATACGGATACAGATACAGATACTGATACTGATATGGATACTGATACGGAGGTATATATTGATACAGATACGAATACTGATATATGTAGGAATGCTGATATGGATACTGATATTGATACAAATACTGGTACGGATACTAATACTGGTGCGGATACTAATACGGATACTAATACTAATACTAATACAAATACAAATACAAATATCATTCCTAATACTAGTATGAATTCTAAAATCAAGAAGTACAGGAATATGTACACACGCATGAAAACTAATACAAAACCGAACATAAATACAAATACACACACATGTACAAAGACAATTCCATACCATCAAAAAAACACATACACACACTCACACAAAGACGAATACATACATCCAAAAACATACAAAATAAAATCCCGAAACCACACAGAAAAACATAAAATTCTAAAACATAACAAAAGAAAATCCTCCTACTACAAAGTACTCATAAAACATATTTCAACAAATTTACAAAAGCTTAATTCACCTCAAATTATGAACACAAAACCACTTTCATTTCAAAAACTAAAAATTAAGAAATCACCACTAGAAAATATAAATGAAACATCCCTCTTATTATTATGTGGTGACAGAAACAAATATACTCAAAATCAAAAATCAAGCAATAAACTCCAATATCCAAAAATAAAAGAAAGGACAAACACAAAAAGTAAGAAAAATTTTAAACCTAGTAAAGAAGAAAAAAATACGAAGAGAAATGTAAAATTTAGAACTTACATGAAATACATATGGAAAACAAAGATGATAAATGATTCAAAACAAATAAATACTAAGAAGAATATTAAAAAACAAAGAAAAACTACAAGAGAAGATATAACTAACAAAGGAAATAAAACAAAACTAAAGAAAGGAAATAAAACAAAGAAAGTAAATAAAACAATAATAAGAAAAGGTAATAAAATAAAAACAAACCAAAAAATAAATGATAAGGATAAAATTAATCAAAGGAATAGACTAAATATACAAACAATAAACAAAAGTATCAAAACCGAAATAAAAAATAAAAGGAATAAGAGAAGAGATGGAATTAGAATAAATAATAAAATGAAAGAGAAAATAAGTATCATAACTACATATAACAAAAAAGGGAACAATAATAATGGAAAAAATAATGGAAATTTTATAATAAAGATAAATAAGGGTAGAAGGGAATCTAAACCCAAAAACCATCAGAAGACAAGGAATATAATAATGGCTAAAAATAGGAAAACCAAGGAGAGTAAAAAGAGATATTATAAATTAAATAGGAAGAAGATAGATATTTATAATATTTCAAAGGTTTCAAATAGAGCAAGTAATATTAAAAAGAAAAGAAAAAAATCGGAGAGGATATATAAGAAGAAAATAAAGGGTAAGGTAGAAAACCATTATCATAAAAAAACATATAACAAGAACATAGCAAGAAAGAATAGTACTAAAAATAGAATATTCTTCCTAAGAAAATAAAAAATAAGGGATGGAAAGGAAACCAAATTAGTAATGAGAAATAATTATCATAAGAATACAATTAATAAGAACATAGCAACAAACAACAACACTAAAAATAATATATGCTTCTTAAGAAAACCCAAAATAAGGGATGGTAAAGTAACAAAATTAGTAATGGGAATTAATAATAATAAGAATACAAAAATGAAGAACATAACTATAAACAACATTACTAAAAATAGAATATGCTTCCTAAGAAAATCAGAAATAAGGGATGGAAAATTAACCAAAGTAGTAATGAGAATTATTTATAATAAGAATACAAATATTAAGAAAATAGCTATAAACAACAGTACTAATAACAGAATATCATTCCTAAGAAAATAAAAAATAAGGGATGGAAAATTAACCAAATTAGTAATGAGAACTAATTATAATAAGAGTAAAAATATTAAGGAAAAAACCATAAACAACACTACTAAAAATAGAATATGCTTTGTAAGAAAATCAGAAATAAGGGATGGAAAATTAACCAACTTTGTACTGAGAAACAAAAATGTAAGAGAAAAAATAAATAGAGAAGTTTGTAATAATAAAATAGTACAGTCTAAAAATAGAAATTGGAATATAAATTATAGGGATAAAAGGAAAGTTAATAGTAACATTAAAATTGATATATATAAAGATGAGAAGAGTTTGCGATTAAAGAGTAGAAATTTGTTGAGAGTATGTAGAATAATAAAAATAGAAGAGGGGATATTTGTCTCGCTGGCCGTTGGTGTGCCAAAGCCGCCAAAAATAGAATTACTAAAAATAGAAATTCTAATGACAGTAAGAATATATACGAATCTGATTGAAACAAATATCAATATATTTTTTCTGTATATTGGTACGTATCTGTATAAATATCTGTATAATTGTACATATACGGATACGTATACTGTTGCGTATTCTAATACAAATACGGATACTTACACTAATAAAAATACCAATATGAATATTGGTACGTATACTAGTACGAGTTATAACACAAATACTAACAAGGATACTGATAAAAGCACCGAGACAAAAACCGAGGTATATACTAATACGAACATACGAATAAATAATAATACGAAAACAAATAAAAAAACATATACACACACAAAGACAACAACACACCATCAACATAACACATACAGAGAAGAATGCCGGTCTCCGAAGAAGGCCGGCGTGAATCGTAACACATACAGAGAAGAACGCCGGTCTCCGAAAAAGGCCGACGTAAACCGTGACACATTCATATGCATACACACATATAAAAACAAATACATACAAGCAAAAAAACACCAAAGTCACATACAAAAACAAAAAAACTTTAAACAAAACAAAAAACCCATCTACTACAAACTACTAATATTAATCGGAGGAGACATAGAGACTAACCCAAGACCTATGCCGAACGTATTAAAAAGACACCCCACTTCACACAAAAAGAATGCCAAAACATATTTCATACCAAATACTAATACAAACACCAAAACAAACAATTGTACAAACCACAAAGTATATAATAACACCGCATATGAAAAAAAAAGGACTTAAAAACCACTTTAAAAACCAACATAAATCCACATACAAATAGTCTTAAACATAATAGTTACATATACACACGGACAAAAACAACCAAGATAAAATACAACCAATCATACATACATCCATACACCACTAAAACAAAAACAACCACAAAAAACACATGGACAAAAAATAAACTAAAGACAAAAACAACTACACCTACTATAAAAATAAATAAACCCACAATTCACATACAAAATACAAACATCCACCTACCCCCAAACCAACAAGCCATTAATAACACAACAAAGCCTTTAAAATACACCACTAAACATATATACCACAAACTTCTACTACTTCTAGGAGGAGACATTGAAACCAACCCGGGACCGATGCCCAATATACTAAAAAGACATCCTACATCACATAAGAAAAATGCCAAAATCTACTTTATACTTAATACCATAAAACTCCAACCAGAATATGAACACATTGCAAAACCCTTCACACCATTTCTAAAAAACACACACACATTACACCACATACACAACACTTCCCACCCAAACATTGCCCAATACATACAACAAAAAAATACGCATCCACCACCCCACATCTTATATGCACTAATAATCACTACTCATCCAAGCATAGATGAATGTAACCAACTTCTAAATCCACAAAATTTGAACACAATTACATGGACTAATATACTCCTACAAACCTTATTAACCTTACAAAACCCACCAGCACGACACATTTACACTCCACACCCCTATACTGAATTCCTAGTAGACAACCAAAATATTATAAACCATGAGAACTCAATACATAAAAGACTATACGACTTCTTACATAGTCAAGACATACCACCCTCAAATGATATAATAAAACTAAAATTCCCTTACCTCCCTAACAACCTCATAAATGAATCACTAAAATGCCTAGACCCTATACCAGAATACACCCACCCACCTCCACCTCTTCTCTACATCCCTCCTCAAAATCAAAACATTAGACCAAACCAAGAAAATACATACATAATCACATGGAATGCCTCCTCACTAAACACTGCCCTTCCTAGCTTACAAACTCTAGTCGCAAACACAGATACACCACCGGCTCTTATAGTTATACAAGAAACAAAACTAACCGCCACAAAATCTACAAAATATATACAAAATATATTTCAAAACTATAAACTCATCTTTAACAACACACATGCACTTACAAGATGCATGCAACAAAGGAGACCATACACACCGGGCCGCGGTGGCCTCCTTACATTAATACACAAAAAATATACATTCCCCGGCAACATCAACAAAATCCCTACTCCAATGCACATATCACCATACATTCAAATAATTAAAATCACTAATCACCCACTACAACCGTGGTTAATCTTTCACATGTATATGCCATCCCATCCCGAAGATACTAGATTTCTCTTAGATATACAAAACACTATTACAACCCATATTAATAATCATCCCAATCATACATACCTATTATGTGGAGACTTCAATAGAGACATAGCGCTAATTGGCCGCCAAAATGGAAACCACCACACCCCCCCTCAAAACATTGATTACCAATGGCGCCGCTTCACAGAAAACTTAAACTTCACTTACATCAATACCGATACTCAATTCTCTAGACAAGGTGGCTACAATTATAGTGATTGGAGTCTAATAGATGGTTTCTATATAAATACAAACAACAACACACAATACACCGCCACAACAAACAAAGATATTATTCTCAATTCGGACCACTCACCCGTACAACTGCGCATCCCAAATAACACATTAATTAGTAGAACTCCTACAATCCCAAACAAAGACACTATACGCATACTCAACCCCATCCCAAAAACCAACATAGAAAAATTCAACACAAAATTCTTCGAAGAAAACTCCGTACAAATAGGCTCCCTCAGAAACATTCTTGAAAACAATAGCCAATTAAGACAAGCACAATGGCAAGAAGCATGCCACTTTCTAGACAAACTCATCAATAAAATCTCTGATACACTAGAACAAACTTGTAGAGCACACCCAATACCCCAAATGACAAACAGAACCTCTCAACAAAGCGGGTATCTACCTCGCAAACTTTCTAAAACTTGGAAACAACACTTAACCACATACCATACCATACGTAAAACCATTAGAATTGTAAAAAACAACCCTCAATGGCGTAACCACCCCATACACAACAAACTATTAACTATACAACACACCCAAATCCCTACCCCGCCGCCTCCGGACCTTCCCCACGATACATGGATAAAAGATATCGCGATAATTGCAAAAAATGCCAACATACAAGCCCGGAAAATAATCACAAAATACACAAAAGAAAACATTAAAAAAGCCATCTCAAAATACAGACAACTATACGAAATGAGCCCCAAAAAAATTAACAAAAAAGTCTTTAAAAACCTTGAATCCCCACCAATGGATTGTATAAAAAATCAATATAATAATATTCTAACTAGCCCCGAAGACATTGCGAATGAAATATTCAACCAACAAACAAAAACCAATAGACCAACAGTACTAACATGTAATTACCAGCCACAACATACAATAGAATGCACATGTGCAATACGCCAATACCCTTGGCACGACCTAGACGGATATACCCTTGACAAACGGGGCGAACCAGAAATTCCACTTCATAAATACCTCAACAGAGCCACATACGACACATGCCTTCAAAATCTTGGAAATAATAAAGCCCCAGGCCCAGACCGCATACCAAACTCAATACTAAAAAACATGCCTCCAAGATTTCACAAGCTATTATTTCTGTTCTTCTCCCACTGCTATAAACAAAAACAGATACCAAACTCATGGAAATTAAGTACAACAATTCTACTATACAAAAAGGCGACCCGTCCATACTACCCAACCATAGACCAATTGCACTAGCTAACACAATATACAAACTCTTTACCAGTACACTCACCTCCATACTATCCTCATACGGCGAAAAATTCAAAATCCTATATGATAGTCAAGAAGGATTTAGAGCAGAGAGAAGTACCGCACGACAAATACAAACTATAATAGCCGCACTAGAAGACGCAAAGTTTACTAACCAAGATATATACATACTATACTTGGACTTCAAAAATGCCTTTGGCTCAATTGACCATGCCCGACTTCTAGCAATAATGTCAGATCTTGGCTACCCAAAAGAGGCAACTACACTTGTTGGAAACATCTATTCCCAATCATCTACTTGCTATATCGGCGAACACTTTGGGAAAACAAAACCTATACCCATCCAAAGAGGAACTATACAAGGGGACACCCTCAGCCCATACCTATTTATTATATTTTTAGAACCACTACTTAGATGGCTAGAAAGAGGCAATAATGGATATACTTTCGGCACATCACAAATCACAATAAACTCCGCCGCATATGCAGATGACCTAGCCACCATAACTAACAAAATCAAATCAATCCAAATACAACTCCATAAAATTGATAGATATTGTAAATGGGCTGGCATGGATGTGGGAGTTCCAAAATGTGCCGCTACCGGTTGCCCAAACAAATCCAAATTGAATCCTACCACTTTCAAAGCCCTAATGCAAGCCTCGAACATCAATTACCGCAATCAACCGATCCCCATACTACACCAAAATGAACCATACATATACTTAGGCACAAACCTTGTTCCCTCACTAAAATGAAAAATCCAAATCCACACCACAACGACAAAACTCATCAAACAATGCAAAGAACTAACAACATGCCCAGCCACCATGAAACAAAAAATAAAAATGGTTGATACCGTACTACGCCTAGGTGTGGCATACATTTTCTACGGTGTACCATACTCTATGCCAGCTATCAAAAAACTTGATAAAAAAATAATAGCCATACAAAAAACCATATGTGGATTACCAAAATGTATGTCAAACGCAATGACCCAACTACCACATAACCTATTTGGACTTGAAGCTTTCTCCCTCAAAAACGCATACCTCTGATGTATAGGCGAACAACTGCAAAATGCTCTAAACGATAAAGGAAGACTTGGGAAAATATATAATGGATTAACTCACTATGTCCTTGCCCAATATGGTGGTGCTGAAAACATACCAAGAATTAAAAAAAGTGACTGCATAAGGTCACCAATAACACGAACATTCTTCTTATTAAAACATATAGCTAAAGCCCACCTTAAAAGTACGCTCCCGACCTTCCTCACTAATCCTACAACACTAGAAATACTATGGCGCCAAGAAACATTAAATCATAACACACTCAATGCCCAACTCTCCCAAAAGCTTCTACAAAAACTCCTCTCAAAAAATATTTTTGAACTAAACCAAATTACCTTACCTAACGGTACACACATCATGAACAATGAGGACTTCAAAACCTACCACTTCACCCCATCTAAACTAATAAAGAGTGCCCTAAGTGTTGCTAAACAACTATTTTGCCACATAACATACCCCACTATATGTCATACTCCTTGCAACATACACCCATACTCTCATACACTTAAAGATCCATTCATCACCCTCAACAATAACATCATCTCAAGAAATATTCCCACACCAACCAATTTCCCTAACCCTCCACATACATACCACCCCCGCCCCCCAACATACATCCCCAAAAACCCTACCACATACCCCATTAATAATATCATAAACCATAAACATATCCAACACACAGACACAAATAACATACAAAATACCTACACAAAATATCTATGCCAATGGCAACACAATGATAATACATACAATAAATGGCTCCTCCAAAGAGACCTTTTTCCACGGCATGACACCAATACCTCCACACATAACACTGAAAAATTAAAACAATACTACCAAAAGATCCAAAACAAAATATACTCAGATATCATCCTTGCCCACCATCCACAAGAACAATCCTCAGACTCAAGGTCCGTAACGCCACCCATAATTATCCCACTCTTAAACATCTACACAACAGAATGCAACCCCGAAAATGATATCCTTACATCCTCAAACACAATCCAAATAGATAACAATCAAGCACATCTATACGAAGAAAACGGCCGACATTTACACACCATACCCATTACCTGGCTCCAATGGTTATCGAACCAATATCATACAAAATTACAATCCCCTACAAACATTGAACCAACAACCCAACCCTTTGAAACCGAACTAATATGGCTTTACCAAAGATATAAATATCGAATACCAAAAACTGACCCCCTCAAAAATGCGCAATACACAATACCCACCCCCATTTTAGACTCACTAATATCATCCTTTAACATCAAACACTCAGACTTTTCCTCCCCGATCACATGTCCTACCAAACTAAATAAATTCTACTCACCGTACAAAAGAGACAAAATATTTGGATCCCTAGGCAAGGCCTTTGAACACAAATGGATCGGAAATGGAATAGCTCACCCCCACAACGAGAAAGACATAGAACAAGCCATACATTGGGCTAGACTTGCCGCCAAACACGATCCAAATAACACAAAAACAATCATCGTCACACCGAACAACAATTGGTACCAAAACAACAACCAACATTCAAACCCATTCCCAGATTCCCACATCATTGCATTATTCGAAGCAGACACAATACCATACGAAGAACCTAATATCCCACCCAAGCTAAAAAAAACCCCGAATAGAGCCATCTATATTACAAATACTATGCGTCCATCATCAAAATCAAAACCTGGGCTCCCTAGAACAACTTGCGGAACTTACCTCCATAACAGACAATCTAGACATACAACGACCATACACAAAACCGGCCCCACCAACACCCATACAAACCCCCGTAAACAAAAGTAAAAAATGGTCAAAATTAAACTATGACATCAACACATTAAACTACTCCGTCATACCTCCCCCTCTCCCAGACTACCCAACTCATACCACACCAAAATTTAACCCCGCATACAGTTATTACACCGACGGCTCCTTTAAACCACCGGAACAAATTAGCCCGGGCTCTTGGCGAAGAGAAAAAGCTGGCTATGGCATATATAATTCTACCAAAGAAATTAAACTAGCCAAAAGACTCCATGGACTACAAAATATCCTCAGAGCAGAACTCATGGCCATTCACAAAACACTACAAATCATCACAACAAAATACAAAAATGAACCTGCACATATATTCACCGATTGTATAAATGCACTCTACCTACTAAACACTCAAATAACACACCCAACCCTTCACAACAGTCACCCCGACCAAACCATACTAACATCAATGGTACAAATGTTACAAAAACGTACACAAATCACAACCCTTCACAAAGTCAGAGCCCATGCCAACATTGATGGCAACGAACAAGCAGACAAACTTGCAAAAGAAGGCCGAGAAAAAACACACAAAAACGCCAAAGACCCTCACGAACATGCTCATGCCACCCCATACTACTTTCAAAAAGAAGATTGGCCTTCCAAAGAAGATACCCCCGACAAAGGCCCAATTAGATTTCTGGGCAAATATCTCAAAAAACAAGACCTCTACAACAACCTGGATACAATCTCAGAAATTATTCCTAACATAGAAAAATGGACTAACAATAACGACATAGACAATGAACTCTCTACAAACTTTTGGAAAAACCCCATCATCTCAGACTCACAAATAACGTGCCTCATCAAATTCCGTACGGGTTAGTACATGGGAACCGCTCGCAAACAACTCTTCTTTGGAATAGAAAGATTCCCATCCATAACATGCCCCATATGCCCCTCAACGGACCCCGACACATGGCTTCATGTACTACTCAAATGCCAAAACCACCACATACACTCCCTAATTGTTAAAAGACATAACAAAGCGGTATGGGAAGTCCGAAAACTAATCACCTCCTACAATAAATCGAGATGTTTCATACTTATGAACACCGGCACTTTTAATAGCAATCCACAAGAAAACACGGTCCCCCCATGGCTACTTCCATGCTCATGTATGACCCAAAGATGTCATTGCAACGCTAGGCTCAAACCGGACATTCTTTGTGTCAAAGGTTTACCATACAACGACCCACCACCCGAGAACATCAACCAAGACTACACCATTCAATTCATCGAATTTACATATTGCAACGATAGATTCTCCCCGGAAACAATACAAAACAAAATAGATAAATACACTATAAGAAACCCGTGATTTTTGTGACGTTAGTTGTGATCAAGTGTGTTTTTCAAAACATGTTTTTGCGAACGGGCTGAGCCTTGGGCTCTCGGATTCTGGTGGATGTTGCACCAAACATGGAAAAATTGGCGGAAAAACGCAGAGATGTTAGCATAAACGTATTTGTTTTGCGGGACGTCCTAGTGAACATAGTCATGTTTTAGACAACGTCCTCAGAAAGGTGACAATGCCACGTCGGCAGGGGGGTTTCAGTTTTACTGTGAGTAACTTCGAGATTGTTACTGCAACCTCCCGTAAAACACTGCCCAACGGTTAAAACACAATGGAGATGGGCTGACCCCTACAAAAATAAAAATGTGGATGTCGTTACTGACGTCACAAAAAACGTGGATGTCCTTACTGACATCACAAAAAACATGTTTGAGCCACGTAGGCAAGGTAGAAATTGGATTCTTTTAAAAATGTTTGTGCCACGTAGGCAAGGTTGAAATCAGCTGCCACGTAGGCAAAGAGGATGTTGGAACAGACGTCTGGATGGACGTCTACTGTGACATTTTAATGTTTATGCTAACACGAGGCTAACACCATGACAAATCCAATAATCCCATATGGATTGTCACCACTTGTGCATCCCATTGTATATATATGTAAGGCCTTCTCTCCTATCTCTTCACACTTGAATCAAGAGTGATTCACTTTCATCCATCTATTTGGATGAATTTGAATTACCCTTGAAACTTAAAGTGATACGGTACTTTTTGATGACATGGCGCTTCTTTTTGGTGACATGGCACTTGCTTTTGCTGACTTGGTGCTTACTTTTGGTGACCTCCATCTCAATGAACGTCACAGAAAACGTCATAACGAACGTCACAGGAAGCATACCGTGTTAGAAATGACGTCCCAATTTACACTGTCCACAATTAATTATTGCATTAAACTATGCTGATTGGACATGCCACGTCATATTTTAAAAGTGACACGTCATATTTTAAAGGTGCCACGTCATAAAATGGCGGGTCCATGTATGCAAGCCTAGTCACAATCTAATGCCACGTCATGCGCCACATCATGGGCCACATTACCAAGGGCCCGGATGAAAAAGTTGGAGATGTGGCACTGCCCGTCCATGTGGCGATGACGTGGATGCGACGTGGCAGCCACTTGGCAGATTTTTAACACCTTCAACCCCCAAGTTTTTGTGATGTTTTAAAAAACGTGGGCCTGTTTTTTGAGATTTTGGCATGTTTTTCGCATGTCAATTATAACGGATTTTTTTGGACGTCAACGTTGACGTGCCGGATGCTGCACAAAACATAATTGCACGTTAGTTGCCCTGTCACAAAAAACACGGGTTTCTTATAGTGATACCAACCCCTCATAGACGACATCATTGCCCTCGGCTGGAATGTGGACCCCCTTATTGTTATCACATCCGGCGCTCGTGCCACCACCTTTATCCCATCTATGAAGACTCTCGAAGATACCTTCAAGATACCCATTGATACAATTAAAACTACCTTTAAAAATATCAACACCATCGCTATTCAACATGCCATGTCTATTTTACTGCATAAACGCAAAATCGAAAACAACCAAGTCCTCCCTGATAGACAAGACCCCCCTTAGGAACTTTGCCACTCTGTCTCTTCCTGATTGGCTGCCTGTTTGGTTTTGTTTTTTGTTGTTTAGTTAGTTTGGTCGTGGTTGGTCGTTGTTGGTTGGTTTCTAGCTACTCGTTACATAGTGTCTACCCTCGAAAGGGGGAAGTAGTTCTAGTTCGCTAATTCCTTGTCCGGTGGGCATGGTCTTAGCAATGGAACGAACAGACACTTTATTCAGGCCAGTTCCCTTCGGGAACCGGTGTTCTTCTTCTTGCTAGTGTACAATTTGTAAATAGTGTTAGCTAGGGCAATAGGTTGGTGGTTAGGTAGCACGGATGGGTTGCCTTTTTTGTATAATAAGATTGTTAAACTTGTTTTCCAAGATGCGGGAATTGATTTTTGTTTGTAGCAATGAAGGAAAAATAATGATAAAAGGTCATGGAATCTTGGGGGCATGTTTTTTAGAATTGAGTTAGGTATATGGTCTGGGCCGGGGGCTTTGTTGTTTCTCAAATTTTTTAGGCATATGTTGTATGTGTCTCTGTTATAATATGTGTGGAGAGGAGTTGTTGGTTCGCCTCTTTTGTCAATGGTAAATCCGTCAAGATCATGCCACGAGTATTGCCTTACTCTGCACACGCATGTTAATGTATGTTGTGGTTGGAAGTGACATGGGGGGGGTAGATGGTCTATTGTTTATGGATTGTTGAAAATGTATTTCGTTTGCAATGTCATCTCGACTGGTTAGAATGTTGTTGTTTTGATCTAAAATGCAATCTAGTGGCAAGTTTGTGTTATTTTTAAAGACTTTTCTATTCATCTTTTTGGGGCTAGTTTCATATAATTGGCGATACTTAGAACTGGCTTTTTTGACACATTCTCTTGTATATTTTGTAGTAATTTTCCGAGCTTGTTTATTGGCAGTTTTTGAAATGATTGCAATATCTTTTAGCTAGTCTTCGTGAGGGCTGTTGGGCGGTGATACTTGTGGGATTTGAGGGTGACGGAGGTTTAGTAGTTCGGAGAGTATGGGGTGGGTTCGCCAGTTGTGGTTAGTTTTAGCAATATAAATTGTTTTGCGAATGGTGTGGTATGTGACAAGATGTTGTTTCCACGTTTTGGCTAGTTTTCTCGGGAGATACCCCCCTTGTTGCGAGGTTCTAGGTGTGAGTTGTAGGATCGGAGGCGCTTTATAGGTTTTTTCTAATATAGTGGAAATTGCATTAATAAGTTTGTCAAGAGTGGTGCAGGCTTCTTGCCATTGTATGTATGTGAGGTGTTGGTGGTTGGAAAGAATATCTATAAGGGAGTCTATTTGTAGTGAGTTTTTTTCAAAGAATATTGTATTAAAGTTATCAAGGTTTTCTTTTGGGATGGAGTTTAGTATTTTTATATTATTTGAGTTGATGGTTGTGGGAGGTCTACTTATAAGGGTGTTATGAGGTATATTAAGTTGGATTGGAAAGTGGTCCGAGTTTAAATTGGTTGTGGTATTGGTGATAGATGTGTTTAGGGTATGGTTAGGTGTTTTAATGTAAAATCCATCAATTAGGCTAGTGTGTGTGTAATTAAGTCTACCTTGACAAGAGTATTGTGTATCAGTTGGGATTAAATATAACTCTAGGTCATCCGTGTAATTTTGCCATTGATAGTCTATGTCAAGCCGGGGGGGGGGGGTAAAAACCCCTCCGTTTTGTCGTCCAATAAGGGTGATATCTTGGTTAAAGTCTCCGCAAAGTATTATTGTATGGTTAGTGTGTGTATTATTTGTGAAGTGATGGAGTTTTGGATCTCCGGAATAAGTCTAGAGTCTTCTATGTGCAAGGGCATGTATAGATGAAGAATGAGCCATGGTTGGAGGGGTCGGTTAGTAATTTCAATAATTTGAAGATATGGTGATATACTAGTCGGGGTAGGGATTTTAGTAATATTCCCGGGGAAGGCATATGGTTGGTGTATGAGCATGAGTAGACCTCTTCTTGCCGGTGTATGAGCATGAGTAGACCTCTTCTTGCCGGTGTATATGGCATTCGTTTTGGATGCATTGTATGAGAGTATGAGTGTTATTAAATATAAGTTTGTAACCGGGGAATGTTTTTTGAATGTATTTTGTGGATTTAGTAGTCGTTAGTTTAGTTTCTTGTATGACAATTATGGCGGGTGGTGTGTTGGTGTGGGCGGTTAGATTGTGGATGCATGGCAAAGTAGTGTTTAACGTTGAGGCGTTCCATATAGTTATATATATGGTTCTATTGTCCATGTCTAGGTTACAAGGTGGAGGGAAAATGTAGTCGGGTGGCGCGAGGGGGGTGTGTGTGTAAGCATGAATTGGTTCAAAGTACCTAAGAGCTTCAAGGATAAGATTGTGCGGGAAGTAGGGAACTTCTAGTTGTAGTTCATCAGGGGAAGGGGTGGGGTTTGGCTATGAATAAAGTTATATAGGTCACTATGTAGAGAAGTTTTGTGTTCAAGAAGGTGTTGGTTTTCCTCTAGGAATTTGGTGTATGGATGGAGTGTATCTATATGTCTTTCAAGGGGATTATGTAGAGATGATAGGGCGTTTAATAATATATTTGTTCAATGTGTTGGATTTGTGTTAGTAGAATGTTGGTCGGTGATATTGTTGCATTTGTCTATTGAGGGGTGGAGGGTGGTAATTATGGCGAATAAGATATGTGTGGGTGGATGGTTATGTTTTTGATGTATGTAGCGGGAAATGTTGTGATAGAGGGTGGAATAAGTTTGGTGGAGTATGTAATAATTTTTTAGAAGCGGCACAAAGGTAGATGCTAGGTGTTGATATTCGGGGTAGAGTTTTATAGTGTTCGGAATGAAGTATATTTTTAATAATCTTTTGTGTGTTTTTGGATGGTTGTGGAAGACATTTGGCATTGGGCCAGGGTTAGTTTCTATGTCTCCGCAAAGTATAAGTATTAGTTTGCAATGAGTAATGTTTATGGCTACTAGTGGGAGGGGTGTGGAGTGTTGTTGTTGGTTGTTGGTTGTTGTTGTTGTTGTTGTTGTTGTTGTTGTTGTTGTTGTATATTTTTGTATTTTCTTTCATTTTTGTTTTTTCTTTCATTTTTATTTATTCTTTTATATTTTTTGCATCCTATATAATAAAAGAATTTAGGATGAACAATGCGTCGAATGGATGAACGCGTCGACGGATGAACGATCATTTGGGATGAAAAATCTCAGCGATGGATGAAAAATCGCAATGATGGATGAAAAATTGCAGTTAGGGTTCGCAGTTAGGGTAAACCAGTGAAGGCAGCTGCTTTCGTGCGTAAGGTCTCAAGTGAAAATTGAAGAAGCGAGGACACAGTTTGAGCATCGAAGACAACAAACATGGAACCTCTACACAAGGATCAAGAAGCGGGGGAGCTCATCACATTGAAGAAAACACATGAAACAACATCTCTATTTGAGGGGCAAGAAAACACCAGATTATTCATATCGTTTGTGAAAGGCGTGCCCGCGCACAGAATTATTGTGTAATTCTGAATTGATGACAGCAACAGTGCCACATGAAGTAGCGGTGGTGCACTCACAAGTTCGTCCGTATGTACGTCATATGCATAACTTCACCTGCATGCTTTCACCACCACTTCTCAGCTGCCAAATTAGAAATTCAATTAACAAATTAGAAACGCTCATGCGCAAAACGAGTCGCAGATGAAGACGATGCTTCGGAGTCACCAAGATTCGCGACCAGGTTATGGTCATCTACCCAAAGAAGCAGCGTATGAGGGCGCGAGACAAGGCAGAGAAGCAGGCGGATGCAAGGTAAGCGCATGCCGTGAGGAATGAGTGATATCCAAGGTTTGTCGCCTTTTGAGGGGCGGGGTATCTGGGATTTTGTTCGATCTGAAGGGGTTGCTTTCTTTTGAGGGTTTGTTGTTTTTTTGCGGCGATGCAGAGGTTGGCGCAGCATCAGCCGACGTAGTATCCTACATCGGAGGAGTTGAGCATCGGGAAAATTAAGTTTAAAGCATTTGATCTTGGGGGCTACCAGATCGCCAGTCGAGTGTGGAAGGACTACTACGCCAAGGTTAGACAGACCCCTTCTTCTTTTTCTGGATGTCATGAGATGGAAAATACGGTCATGGTATATGTGAAAGCATGCGACTCTTTCCACATGAAATCTGCAAGGGTCTCTTTGTTTAGATGTGAAATTAATCTATCAATTATGCGCCAGATTGATTGGTCATTGAGCTGTGAAGATTATTTGCTGCCAAATTATTGGGCTGGAGAGATGGTGGACGTCTCTTTTGTGTTGGCTGACTTAGGGTTACACTGATCATGTGTTTGCTGTGTCTTTTTTTTAATCGAGGTGATGGTGGCAGGAATAGAGTTACTCTAGGGTTTGTATTGGTCGTTTTGTCTGACAATTTATGTTTGAACTACTGTGCAGGTGGATGGTATCGTGTACTTGGTGGATGCAGCTGACAAGGAGAGGATTTTAGAGTCCAAGAAGGAGCTGGACGCGCTGCTATCGGATGACTCGCTCGGACAGGTTCCTTTCTTGATTCTGGGGAACAAGATCGACATCCCATATGCAGCCTCGGAGGATGAGTTGCGCTATTCACTGGGCCTGAGCAATTACACGACGGGCAAGGGCAAGGTGAATCTCGGGGACACAAACATGCGACCGATCGAGGTGTTCATGTGCAGTATCGTCCGGAAGATGGGGTATGGCGAGGGCATCAAGTGGATGTCGCAGTACATTAAGTAGAAAGGCAGAAGGCTCTCCGAGAGGAGCAGGCAAAGGCCCTGGAGCTGCTGCCAAGGTCTGTAGGATGTTTTTCCACTTTTGCTGAAAGTTTAGAATGTAGGGTTCCAGTAGCTCAGGCATTGACATGGGTTTAGGGCTCACTCGCGAAGACATGTGCATGGACATATGGTTTCTTTTTTTGTTCTCCTTCTGTGTGGATTGTTGCGAAGGCTTCTACTTTTTTTCTTACTTTCGCTGAAGCATTTCAAGTTTAGGGTTTAGAGCTCAATTGCTTTGACCTGTGGGTATAGGGTTTTAGGGTTCACTTGCCCAGATATTGAAATGGGACATACGGTTGTTAGTTCTCCTTCTATGTGGATCGCTGTTGTTTTCTCAATCCCCTTTGAAACATACCAAGCCTACTACATTCAGAATTCAGGAGCAAAGTGTCATGTGTTGGGATGGTGATGAGCAGAACACGCTCGGGGTAACAAGAGGCATCATGTGGGATAGCGGCGTGGTGCTTGCCAAGCTGCTGGAGCATGCTGCCGACACACATGGCTTACAATTACGAGGAAAGAAATGCTTAGAGCTGGGAGCTGGATGTGGTCTCACCGGGTAATTCAATCCATAGATCATTGATTGTACGTTATGCCATTTTGTTGTGTTTAGATTCAAGGGGTTTGGTTTTAGGACTTAGTTGCGTAAGCTCCAGCACCTTCTGCTGCTTTGTAAATGCAATCACATCTCACCCATCAACAATATGGTAACCCGAAATCCCCAAAAACTCAACCCCAAACCTCCAACTAGAGCATCAACCCCCTAAAATCCTAATCTCAAACCTTGGAGATCAATAATTCCTAACCTGGGTTAGGTTGGAAAAAACAAATATTGCCAGGTCAGCATGATAAGAAAAACCACCAAAAAAAAAAGGACGGGGTGGGGATGGGGACGGGGACGGGGGACGGGGGACGATGGATTGGAGGGAAAGGGCTAGGGGACATGGAGGTGGGGACTCAACACAAAAACATGTTGTATCCGGAGGACACGGGTACCCCACTGGTATATCTATAAAAGAATACATGATGACAAACACGTCGAATGGATGAATGCGTCGAGCTTGGATGAAAAAGAGACGCGTCGATGAAAAACGCTATAGGCTAAAAGTTAAAAGCTAAAAGTTAGGGTTTTTGATAAAATGAAAAGCTCAAAGTTAGGATTTTGGATAAAAGGACGGGGCGGGGATGGGGACGGGGACGGGGACGGGGGCGGGGGACGGAGGACGAGGGACGGGGGACAAAGGACGAGGGACGGGGGACGGGGGACAAGGGGACAAGGATGGGGGGGACGATGGATTGGAGGGAAAGGGCTAGGGGACGGGGAGGTGGGGACTCAACACAAAAAAATGTTGTGTCCGGAGGACACGGGTAACACTCTAATATAGTATAAATATATACTTTGGAATATATGTATTTTTTGTTTTTATATTTTTAAGTATAGAAGTATACTTTTAAGTACGTGGTGTATGTAGTATATATATATACTATCAAATATATAGATACCACCGCGTTGTGTGTGAAAACTAGTTTGACGTGTCCATCCCTTCAATGGATAGTTGCACTCTTTCACTGGCTTCTTCTTCTTCCATGATGGTTTGTATGATGTTCTTCCTGAGGGATGTCATCTCGCTTCTAAGAATCTTTATGGTATTTTCTTGCACCATATCAGCATAGTTTCTGGCCTCTTCAATGATTTCGCCTTTCATTAATGCCATCTCTTTTCGAAGCTCCGCAATAGTGTTTTGTGTCCCTTTGCTAACAACCGTTTCCACCATTTGGTTGAGGTCTTGTGCACGAATTTGGTTTGGAGCATTCTCCATGGCGATAACCACATTCATAGCCGCCGAGTTTACATTCGTTAGCCCTAGTCTTTTAAGTTCCTCCGCACTTGGGGGGTTTGAGCCATCAAGGCTTCTAGGATGTGGAGTAAAATCTACATATTTCCCATGAAGCTCTACATTTTGTTTCACATGCTTCTTGTACACGGAAGCATTGAGACATTGTACATTGCATGTTCCAACATGTTTACCACTCTCAAGTTTGAAGTATAAGTTAACAATGTTATTCGCTCCAAGTTTTGATTTCAATCCTTCCTCTAGTACGTCGGTGGTTTCAATTTTGCTAAGATTTTTTGCAATTAAAATCAAAGTATTTTTCTTCAATTTGTCAACCTCATTCATTTTGCCTTTGCTCACAAAGTTTGGCACAAAAATCTCATTTGCAAACGCCACTTTGTTACTCTTCACTATGGAGGCCATTTTTGGAGATGTATTTTTTATCCATGCAAATTCATTGGTTGCCTTTTTCTCCACTCGAGTAATTTCAAAGTTGAATCCTCTAGCAAAGCTCTCTTTTACTATTTCCTCATGTATGGTGAACCATTCTTTGTTACCTAGAGTTGGACCCGTCACTTTGACCAAAAGATTGTTAGATGAAGCCAATGGATCATATGACTTACATACCTTGCCTTTGTGCGGAATTCCCTCATTTAGAGTGAGGATGGATGGTTTCATGCCTTGGAGGAGGGCATGTCCATCTACTGTTTGGGTTCCTCAAGTGGAGTTTGATTGTGCCACTCCAATTCTCGGATTTGTAGTGGCAAAAGATAGCAATTGGTTCACCCAATAATGTACCAATCGATATCTCTAGCTCTTTAAGCTTTTTCACAACCATAGTGTGGATCACTTTTCGTGCACATATTTGATCCCCAAGTTCAAAGTGAATTGACACATGGTAATCCTAAGCAAATCCATACTCATCAACCACTACATCGCTTGGAACTTGTGTCAAGTTAAAGTGATTACCTTTCACCCCACCAGGCCTTGTTGAAGGCCACTCCTCTTGTGCAACATAAGGAAAGGAGGGCAATGCTTCTATATCCGCCTTAGCATGAGCCTCGCTCAAGCCTCGTAGTTTCACATCCTCCATGCTTAGAGTTGGAATTTTGGATAGCCCTTTGCTCTTAGCAATGGTGTTGAGGGAACGAAACAATAACCAACACTCAGGTCTAGGCAAGGTGGATGCCTTGGCCTTTTTCTGGCTAGGGGGATCCAAAACATCCAAATCACATTTTTGAGCAGCATTCATGTCAACGTCCCATTCCACCACAACATTGTTGAATGTGAGTTGCTTAACAACAGATGCTATGTTGCTTCAGTGAGACATTCTACAGTGAATAGCATGATTTTGAAACTAAGATGGAATTTTGTGTAAAGGTTTGCCTCTTTTTTCCTTGAGATTACCTTCATTCCACAATTTGATTTGTGGACCTATAGAAGGTAATACTGACAAGGAGAGGTAGTGATTAACACTAGTCCTTATATAATAGCATACATGCATTTTACAGAATAAATGATCGTATTTGTGTACATAAAATTCACATATCATGAGAGAAGTTGCCATGCAACAGTTCTGGATCAAACTAGGGGTTGGAGTCATTTGGTTAAAAATTAAATTCACCTTACGAACTGTTGGATATCCTCTAAACTTTCGGCTCTAAAGTGGGTTGGTGCTGCGATGTTGGGTGTAGAAGGTAACGTTCAGCAGATGCCTTTTCGGGGACACCGAGTTTGGTGGGGTTCGCTGGTAGTTGTGCGGGTTGCTACGAGGTACGACCACGTCAATCTGCACAAACAAGCAAGTTGTCAGTAAGATTTTGATAGTTTACAAGAGAGAGTCTAAAAGGAGAACGTGGCCATGCAAGGAGTCAAAAAGCGTCGATTCCGCCCTTCTCACGATCTGTGTGAGCACTGAGTTGAAAATTGAAACACCCAAAAAGGTGCCTCGTTGCTACGGCATGTGCAGTCGTCCGCCGTGAGCGTGGAAAGGCCATCCAATGTGTGGAGTGGTCGTCCGGCGTGAAAGTTGAGTGTTCGTATGGTGTAGTGCCGATTGATCATTCAGCGTGATCATCTTCGGCCAGAGGAGAGTTTCTGATGCTTTGCCTCTGCTCCGCGTCCTTTTCCGTTTGGTTTCCAGTTGCATAGAGCAATACTCCACTCCTAGTTACGCTGGTGGGTTGTTGTCGAGGGTAACCATTGGTTGGTGCGGCAGTGCGTGTATTCTCGTTGCTGTCAGGTGCGCCGTCTCTACCACGACCCCGGTCTGCATTATCTAATTTCTTGATACTTGACTTCTTGCCTTCTAACGTCTCTGTTTTCATCCATAACCAGTCGAAGTTAGTGAATCTAGCCTGGGGTTCACACAAGCATGCTGGCGGCCAGCTAGGGTAGAAACTAAACACACGTAGGTGCAGAGAAAGGAGAAATAACGGCAAACATTGATAGAAGGGGGGCATCGATAAGTAATGAGAGAGAAGCATCTGTGGATAGTCAGAGAGCAAGAATACAGAAAATTGACAACAAAGGGTGAGAGGGTCTCCACAGTTGCGTTGGAGACGTGCTTCGTATGTCAAGTCCAACCAGTTGCCTCTCCAGTACGGGTGATTTCGTCCTTCTCTCCCAAAGGCGTCTTGAGCAGTCCGTAGGCAAGTGAATACATGTACGTAGGCAGACTCACTAGAAGATGGTTTCTACAGAGGTTGAGGGGACAATTTATACCTTGTTCTCTGGAGTATGAAGGATTGTTCTATTGTTGTTGATGGATGCCTGTGTTCTGTTCGGCGCTGGCAGCTAGGATTTCCTCGGAGAAGAGAGTTGGGCGGTCCTCGGATTAGCGTCTTGCGGTTGTGATTGGCGGTGAAGGGTGTCAGAGCCGTAAACTGCTTATTTTGAGTTTCTTGAGGAATGTTGGAGCTAGGGTTTCGTCCAAAGATGCGTTCCTTCCGGTGTTCCTTCCTCGGTCTGGCACGCTTGTTGTGGTTCTGTTGGTGGCGTTCTTTCACATGGTGGTCGTGAGGATGTTGAGGTCCTAAGAGGCTAATTTCCGTATTCTTTTTGTTCCTGTATCGATCATCAACACACGGCTTCCCAAGTAAGTTGCAATGAAGAGTTGATGTGACAGGTGCATTTACCTGGTGATACATGTGCAATGTAGTGGGTGTCATCGTACTTGTTCGTTGTGTTGTACTCTTTGTCTTTAGCCTTTGTCGTTGTTGCCTATAGTGGCTTGCTGAATGATTGCATTTCGGAATGTTGTGTAGGGGTGCTACTGCTCTCCCAGGTTGATTGCAGCTCCTGCAGTCAACATGCGGCTGTAAGTAAGTGAGAAATGGGAGTAGGGTTAGAATCCTGACCTGAATAGTAGTTGGTCTGAGGTTGTCTTTTGCAGTGGTCTTGCGAGTTGTAGCGATCTTGGTGATGCCCAGTTGATTTTTGATGCTGCTGTTGATTTTTGGTGCTGGTGTTTTTCTGACGTCCGTCTTCTCACCTACAGGTTGATGGAAGGATTCGGGAAGGAGCTTGTACAGGTTGTCCGCTGAGTTATGCTTGAGGTGCCTGAGGTGCCGGAGTAGACACAATTAGTTTTGTTGACTAGAGCAAGGCTAGAGCTATAGGTAATATTATATGTATCTGTGTAACTTCTACCATGTGCAGTTAAGATATCCCATGCAACTAAAAGCATTTGCTTGAATGAAGTGATGTAGAGGTTAGAGAGTGTGGTCTGATTGTGGCGTTGTGCTGATCTGGGTGTTGTTGGGGTAAGTTGTCTCGGTGTTGAGAGTTGGAGAAGTCGCTACAGCTTTGCCGGTGTCTGTGATGGTGTCAAATGGCTGTATTGGTGCTCTCTCGACAGGGGCCTGTCTGTCATGTGTGATTGGTCGAGGGGTGTCTGAGTCTCGCTCTCCTTGTTGTATGTGCACCTCCTCATTGCTAACTCTGAAGATGATGGGATCTTGGACGAGCTAATGGATCTTTGTCTTGATGTTTCTGTGCTTCGGAAGTCTATACTACCTAGTCTAGTTTTGCAGGAGTTGTTAGTAGCAAGAGCATTGCCTATGTTAGGTAAAGACTACAATAAGTATGGGCAATAGAGAGTATGAGAGGGAGAGAGGGCCTCGGATGGTGTGTTGGAGTTGTCTTTCGGCGGAGTAGCATGAGTTGTGGTGGGCTTCATAAGTTGTACATGTGAGGCTTGTCGATGATGCCATGTTGGTCCAAATTCAACGTGGCCAATGGGGGTAAGAGCCCAATGTCGCGGCATCTATAAATGTGGGGTGACTAAGGAGGTAATACAGGTATGCTCCATCCTCACGCACCTTCGTCCGTGTATCCCTCAATGGGGGTACATTCTCAAAAATGTACTTCGGTAGCGTCAATTGGTGTATAATCCACCATTGGATGAGCTTGAGTATCTCCGCAAAGAGACCCAAGTGTGGATCATCCAAGCCACGTTCACTGCCTGCCCGTAAATGGCCTTGGCAAGGCCATCCGGCAATCACCAAGTTCACGTGACCTAACGGATGGAGATCATCCTCACTGATCAAGGTCACATCATGTGGCAACTTGCCAAAACACCTCTAAATGGCAGAAGGTGGTAAATGCTCCGGGTACGATCCCAGAAGATGCTGAAAATGATGGTGAGCAGCATGTTTGGCTGCAAAGCCACAATCAACGTGGATGTACCATTATACCCTGAGCCCAACTTCTATCACAGCCGCGAGCCTCGTACCGATACTAGCAAATAGCTTCACAAGGATAATACCCTCATCTGGTGGTTGCCACTGAATAGTGCGAGCCAACAACAGAGTGGAAGAGTCCACTACGAACTGTGGAGCATCAAGAGCGTCTACAACCTCTTGACTTCAACTTGTGAGATCCAAGTGAGTCCCCTGCAGAGAAAGTAGATCCTTGCAATGACAACAAATACAATACCATATATGTAGAATACATGACACTTTTGCAGCTTCTCAAGCATGTAGTAGGTGCAATAATGGCTGAAAAAAAATTGTCATGTGGATCCAGAAATACAAACTTTTGTAACTATTGTATATATCAATTCTTACACCTTGTACATCAAATACACAGAAAACATCATGCAACCAAATGTTGCTTCTCTTCCCTATAAGGGTTAAAGGGTAAAGAACTAAAGACACAAGCGCATTTATAAGAGACCACTACAGATCCCACGCAGACCCCATATGGAACACACCATGTATGCAAAAGTCAAACTTGTGTTTATTAACATCCTCTCATCCTCATAAATACGAAAAGAAACTGAAATGCCTGATAACTTTACATCAAGTGTCCTCCTACAAGACTAGGCCCTACAACAGAAGAATGAAATCATGTGTAAAAATACAAAACTGGCTCACACCTGCAAGCAACTTGAGCAAGTTGAGCTTTCCCATTTCAGCGCTGCAGTGCCTCTAAGTGGTGAGGCTGTCAGGCAAATTGGGCTGATTGGTGCCCAGGATGTTGCCGCCGACGTCGGGGAAGGTTTCGAAGTTGGCCAGAGGGCCGATGGTGCCGTTCTCGTTCACGTTGATGGGATAGGGCAGCAGGTGGGCTGTCATGTCCGTCACCTCCTCCGCCACGAACTGCTCCCAGTTGACCGTCGCCATGCGGTTCACCTCTTGCACGCACTCCAGGCTCCCCGCTTCGTCGAACACCGCTTGCACCACCCCCAAGTGCTCCGCCCATAGCGACATCCGGTGTCCATAGATCTGCAACATGGTACCAAACTTGGTCAGCCTAAGAAACCTTGGAGTTATTTGTCAAGAGAGGCAAAGATACACCGTGTTTTCACCTCCTTTTCCATAGCTCTAGATATCTATAAGCAGCTCAACTATAGGCATCAAGTTCTGAAACAACTCGCAGGCTGAGTTACCGTGAGTTTTCACCTCCTTTTCCATAGCTCTCTAGATATCTATAAGCAGCTCAATTATAAGCATCAAGTTGTAACAAAATTTGCAGGCTGAGATACCGTGAGTTTTCATCTCCTTTTCCATGGCTCTAGATATCTATAAGCAGCTCAATTATAAGCATCAAGTTATAAAAAATATGCAGGTAATTGGCAACCGTTTTTTTCCTTGATTTCAGACATAAAACGTTCATGAGCTTGATTAAATCGTAGCTCGAAATCAAGAGGGAAAAGGAGGCTAAGATCCTTGGTACAATATACCTTCTCCTATCTCAAAGGCAGCTAAAACTAGTTCGGATTAGGTTCAAATATCACCAAGCTCTTCCAGATCACCGAACTGGTTCAGAGCTTTTCGGTATCTGAAAGTTATTGAGGGTGCGGAAAGCGTAGTATGATACATCAAAACAGGGCAATCACGATTGCAGACACTTTGGGTGACGTTAGAAAGCTCTCGCTTTTTCACTGTTACAAAGATGAGGAGAAAAATAGAAATGGATGCACTAACCTGGCCCTTTGGGTGCGATCCCTTTCGAGCCCAGGTGTACGAGGGCTGGAACGCTCCCATTGCAATCTCAGTGTCCCGAGACCCATCCATGGAGCGTTGGTTGATATTGGCCGACCCACAGATGATGTACTCATCGTCCACCACCATCCCCTTGGCATGCACGTAGATCATGAACCTCCTGGACTTCTGACACAACGCCTGTTGAAAGAGAAAAAGAGACAACATGAATAAAGTGGAAAACATGGTGGCACCTGATAAGATTTGAGTTACTTACATGCTACAAAGGCCTGCAGACCATGAGTGAAGGTGACGGTGATGATAAAACTTGATGTACTTACATGTTTAGATTCTGGAGGTGGGGGCTTGGTTGGGGGCTTCTCCTTCTCAGCCTCGCTCATTTTCTCCCGGTTGCCGAGGCAATAGAAGTTGAGGTAGTCTCGAGGATGGCGCACTCCGAGCTTGCCCACGTCTTTCAATGCGTCGGCGATGACACCATACATCATCTTCATCGTTTGCGTCTGCATTGGAGGCTCAGTCCATTGATTAACAACAACATCGATCTCTTCGACAAACAACTAAAGTAACACATTATTTTGAATGCGTGATTGTAAGGACAAGGTGAGCCTGTCACCTGAAAGAAGAGAATCTCTTGCATGGCGGCACTGTCAGGGACACCCTCGGGCCACATGGGAAGGACCACGTACACGGCAAAGTGCTGGCCTTCCCGGATCTTGGTCGCGATCTTCAGAGCTAATTCCATCGGTATCAGATGGTTCGCACCTGAATTTTCACATAAAAAAGAATGGATATCTCACTTAGCACAAGGAAAACCAAATTGGAATTAATATCTGTTAAAGTCACCAAAAGATGACACGGTCTCTCTTTTTGATTTAGTACACAGTTACTCTTTCCTCACTCTTACTAGCTACTAGATCAATTAAGGACCTTGGTGGTCTCTAACCTAGAATCATCATTAAGTATGATGATCTCTCAACTCAAATTAGTCCTCGATTGGCCGCCGTTTATTAGAGCAGTTTAAGGGTGATTTTGATAAGAGGTCCAAACTCAGGGTACCTGCGCTGAGGGTTGAAACTCACCGGCGTCTTTGTAATCAGGCCAGTTGTAGGAGGCACCAATGAAGTATTGGTTCTCGATGTAGATGAAGTGCTGAGCGGACCGGATGGCTTTGATGTAAGCCATCTGGATGCTGATGTCGATAGCAATGCTCTTCCCCCACACGAGATGCTGCACACGAAAAAGAGCCTCAGCACTGTACAGAAGAAAGCCCGGAGAGTAATAAGAAGGGAGAATTCGAAGAACCAGTCACCTGCTTCTCGGCATCCTTGACGGTCTTTGGAAACCCCTTGGACGGATCCTTCGACGATCCTTTGATGGAGCCAGAGTCAATTGAACGGAACACCTGCACAACAGTAGAGAGTCACGGAAGGGTCGACTAGGAAATGAACAAAAGGGTGGAATATCTGCCACTCTTTTACAGGAAAAGGTGGATGATTGTGAACTCACCTGGGTATGCCAAGCAGAAGGATCATTGTCTTTGGAGACGTACAATAAGGGGTCGCCTTCGGGAGGGCTGTTGGCTCGGGGACCCAGAATCCAGGAAATTCGCTCGATCTCGATGAGTTCATCGTCGTGCCAGCGTGTGGCCTTGCGCCATCTCTGCTCGAAGTTGGTGAGCACATCGTACGCTGCGGGGCCGTCAATCTTGCAGTGCCAGTCATGCCAAGGCTCTCGAGGACCTCCCGCATCAGCTAGCGCCTGAAAGCAGACCAGAAAACAACTATTTAGAGCTGTTTACAACTCTGATGGAACACACTTTTCAAGATACTACAGCGTCAAATGTTTAATCAGTCTCTTTATCAACACCACTTTCCGTGAACTTACAGTGAAGGTGGGGTTGTGGAAGTCGTTCTTGTGCAAGGTGTTTAACGTGCTGAAAATACAGTGAGACGGCGTGTCGAACCGCCCGTCGCACAAATCCAACCCGCCGATGAACGACACCAGCTTCCTCTTGTTCCCCGGACCTTGAGCGTCCACGATTGTGATCTTCTGGTGGTGCGTGTACAGCGTTCCAACGACCTATGAATCACCTCAAGGCAAGTCAGATCCAAAACAGCGACCAGAACTCCTGCTCTTCGGTGTCAGGTCAGTGACAAAGCAAAATGCATCAGAGTATCAAAATATTGCTCGTTCTTACACTTATAATTACAGTGAGTACCGTACCTGTTGCCGAACCCAGCTGAGTCTAGCATCGGCATAACGTGGAGCGAGCACACAGCGAACAGCACTATTCTTGAAGTAACTCTTGGTCTCTTCGTCATGTACTCCCATCACTCCATCCTGCATACAAGAGACCAGGCAGTCAATATATCAGCACGATTCTCCTTTTGACAGAGGTACGACGTTAAAATGTCGGTTATTCTTCTTCCACCATTCAGCACGAGCAGGAGTACCGTTTTGATGAAGGGGTTGCGGTGAGAAGTTTTGTCGTCCCAGACGAGCATGAGCACGCGGACGCCCTCGGCGGACTTGCGCTTGAGAAGCTCGCCCAGAGTGAGGTCGCCGCCTTCCGGGATTTGACGCGTGGTATCGCGAATAAGCCTGACTTTGGTGTAGATGGACCAGCCTGCGACGTACACCATGTGGTGCGCCTCGAGGATGGCGGTGCAGAGCTCCTCCCACGCGCGTCTGTGCTGGTACGGCACTCCGCCGTCGAGCTCGATCTTGGGCAAGGACCCGTCCATGATGTGCGCGTCCTGGTACATGGTGACCTCGCAGCCCTTGCGGCACGGGAAGTACGTGTTGGGCACGGCGTGCAGGGTCTCGGGATTATTGCCGACCCCGCCAAAGTAGATGGGGTTGCGCTCCACGGGCGTGAACTTCATCTTGAAGAGGATCTGCGCGTCTCCGTGCACAATTTTCCCCGAGGGCGCGACGATGGGGTGCCAGCCTTCCACGACCTGGCCATTGATCACGTCGTCCACGCGGACGGTGGTGTTCCCGATGAGCTGCGCGCCCAGCATGTCGTTGTCTTTGACAGTGAGTTCAATCTCGTTCGCGTAGTGCGCGACGGGGATGGAGAAGTACTCGTCCCACTTCGGGCTCGTTTCATTGGAGATGACGCGCGTTCGGGCCACGCGCGCGCCCGCCAAGTTCACTGCCGCGTATGGGTCGCTGGTGATGGACTTGGGGTGGTGGCCGTGGGCCTCCGCCTTGCTCTTGGCCTTCACGAAAGGCGCCTTGCAGATGGTCAGGTACGAGAAACACTGCCGGAACTTCTCCGAAAACATGTCCATGTTGGGTAGGTTCCGGGCCTCCTTGATCCACACCTCCAAGGTGCCGTGCAGGAGCTTGTCCTTCACAACCTCCGCCATGGTGTCGTGTTGCATGTCGTGGCCCTCCACGAGGTACCCCTGCTTCTCCCCACGGCGCCCGGATCCATGGCGCGCTGGAGCAACCAAGGAAGCCCCCATCAACATCTCCGAAACACACAATCATTCACAGCTCGAACTTGTGTCCATATCACACATCCATTGTGAATCTACAGTCATGTCAGCTGACTCGAAACATACAACGTCACAACGAACTTGTGTTCAAATCAGACCGTTGCGGCCAGCTATAATTTCACCTTGCGTACAAAACCTGTATGAATTAGACTAGATTTTAACTCAAAGTTGCGAGCTTGAAATCAGAAAGCGTTAGAAATCAAAATAGGTGATTCACATTGAAAACTCCCAAGAGATATCCTCCATGAGTCCAAAAAAGACGGCCTCAACACCATAAACTGATTTCCCTCGCACAAGTGCTGTCCGTCCCACAATTCGACATTAAAAGCTCATTTCATTCTGCCGTGCTCAGGAATTCCCACCGTTCGAAATCTCACATCATGAAATCCAAGCCCCAACCGAGTCACAAACCTCACGAGGTGGGGAGAACGCACGCACCTGCTTTGCCCGCCATGGCGATTCCAGGTCCGTGCATCCCAGCTTGCGGCATCCTGGACTGGTTTTTGTGGTCATGGTGGTGGTGGTGCGGGCGAAGGCCGTGCTCCGGGGGGTCACTCCCCAGCCCGTTCGAAGGGGCAGCCATGGCGCTCTCAGCTCCCGGCATCCCTACCCCTTCCCTGTCTACAACTCCGCCCACTCACCAAACCCACTCATTCACAGCTGCACCTCCCTAATCCCAGATCCAACGCTCCCAACTCAATGATAAAGGAAAAAAACACTGCCTCCGTCGGTCATGAAAAGCGGAACGGCGCAAATGAGTAGTAGCTTTCTAACTACAACAG
Source organism: Bryoerythrophyllum caledonicum (assembly GCA_963971425.1). Taxonomy (NCBI): domain Eukaryota; kingdom Viridiplantae; phylum Streptophyta; class Bryopsida; order Pottiales; family Pottiaceae; genus Bryoerythrophyllum; species Bryoerythrophyllum caledonicum. The sequence goes on from OZ020518.1 coordinate 23,479,992, forward strand.
AGGCGCCATCACGCACACATTCCAAACACGAGAAGGAAATCTGCCACCTTGTCACATGCCTCACCAGCAGCAGATACTGTAAATACAATACTCACGCTGTTGCAGCTCACTCGTGGAGCGAGAGAGAGTCGCAATCAGGCAAAAGTGGGGCTTGACACTGGTTTCCATGTGACAGTAGGCGAAAGGTAGTGAAATCCATGAAAAGTCTAGAATCTACGGCTGTAGGAGGTTGCTCGAATCTACGACGGTTGTAGACTTTATTGCTCTGATGGGGAAGCCCCAAGTGGCGTTTTTAAGGGGCTTTACGCGTGATGTCAGCCGAGTCCCATGGGCGCCGTTTTCCGTGGGCGGGGAAAACTATATCCATCCTCCACGCTAATTGGTGCACGTTCCTTTCGACTGCCACGTGCAGCTTTTAACGGTCTCCTTGCGATGGCCTAGGTTTAGGGTTTAGGGTCTATGGCGTAGTTTGATATCCACGCTAATTCATATGGATCATGAAGTGTAATGGGTGGTGCTGAGGTAGGACAACATAAAACCAATTGGTGATATTGCTCCCTCTTAGGTTTCTGGGAAGTAGTGTAGCTGGTCATCACATCACCTGTGATTCCATTGTTGAGTGCATAAGAGCATGGCCACCCGTACCCGCTCCCTGCTGCGGTGGTGTGGAGTTATTTCTGATACGCAGGGTGAGAACTCAAGAGGAAGCCCCACCGGCTCACAGTTGAGTCGTATGCCCAGAAGAATCCTATAGGCTGCACCACCTAAGATGCGAGAATATAGAATGTTTGCAATGAATGCAACCAATGAGTGGACACCGGGCTACAACCACCGGGCCCGGTGCTCAAGCATGAGCGGAGTGTGTGGAAGAAGGGTGGCAGGCCACCCGGTGGCTGGGCCCCGCCACTATTCAATGCAAATGAATTGAATGCCCACCGGGTTTGAGCACCGGTGGGGAAGCTCTAAGTCATGTGATGACCTCTTGCATTTCTCCCTTGGAATCTAGGAAGGATAATATGGAAGGGAGCTGTCACGGGACGTGGCGTCCAGGGCCACTCCGTATCGTAGTTTTAGCGTAAATTAGTTTGTTACTAATCTACGTGTGTTTAGGGACGGACGGTGACGCACCACATTCATCCGTGGATGATTTTCATCCATGTAGGGTTGTATGCGTGTGTGTATAGCGCCACACACGTCCTTGACTTGACGTCTTTGTCAAGTCAAATTTTGTGAGTGAATTAGAGAATGTTAGTGAGTTCTTTTGCTTGTAAGTGATGTGATTTCATTAGTGAAGGCTCCACATTCTTCTATTACTAGATTTAGGGTTTAGGGTTTGGGCATTGTTTGATGGATGATACCCACGCTAATTCATATGAATCATGAAGTATAATGGATGGTGCTGAGGAAGGACAACGTAAAACCAATTGGTGATATCGCTCGCTCTTAGGTTTCATGGGATTTCCAACGTGCACTACCGATGCATCCGGTATTTCAGAGCAACATTGGCAAATTTTACTTGGGCAAGCAATGGATTTAAATTACTTGACCTGGATCATTTCGTTGCTAGTACTAGAGTAGAAGCGGTTAGCTTCTAGTTTCACCAATTACATGGGATCTTATGAGTTGTGGGCGGTCGGAGAACCATTTGCCTCTATCAGGGTAACTAGCAAAGTGGTTGGGAGCGAGAGGGACTTAGCTCGTCATCCATGGAACATATAGAATACTACGAATCCTTTTGCAACGCCCAAGGCTGAGGATCCTTACCATAGAGTGGAGGATTGGGGCCAAAATAGGGGATTGGCCTACCAGATGAGGGATTTGAAGGAAGCTGTGAAGAAGATGTTCATAGAAGAACACACGTCTCACAAAAAGATTGGCAGATTAAGCCAATTGGAAGGACTTGGAAGGTCAGTGTGATAGGAAAAAAAAAAGTTTCCTCCATCCGGCATTTAATAGCAACCAAGGAAGGAGAATCCTGCTTTAAAGAAATCAAAGGAGGCGGTGACCAACAATACTTGGAAACCAATAGTAGGTGTGGTAGATGAAACCGTTGAGGTAGAGGAACATGAGTTTCTTAAGGAGTACATGGATTCTTTTGCTTTTAGTCTAGAAGATCTTTGAGTGTTGAAGGGGCAAGAAGTACGTATCAACTTGACGGTCAAAGCACCAACATACTGGAAGCCGTACAAGTATAGCGATGTTGAACAGAGGATGATACGCGCTCATACAAAGGAGTTGGTGGGTGCAGGGCTAGTGGAGTTGGCTCTACGAGATTGTGAGGGGGGTTTCACACTAGGGGCCGAGCTCGAGGGGCCGAGCAATTCTAGCAATTTGATTGGCCTAGAGTTGAAAATCGGCACGTGGGCCTTCACACTAGGGGCCAAGGGCCAAGGGCCAAAGGGCACCAAAATGCTTACATGGCAGCACTTTTTGAGAATTTTGGCGCCAATAGTTCGGCCCCTCGAGGAGAGTTTGGGTCCAACAAGAATAGAAACCCAAACTCTTGCCGAGGGGCCGAACATTTTCTCATTAAAATAATTTTAATAATTTTTTACAACTCCAAAACTCGGCCCCTCGGCATAGTTTGGTCTTCAATGGAGTTCGGCCCTTGGGCTTAGTGTGAAACGCCCCTGAGTATGCATCGGCGATGGTTATACCATCCACGAAAGATGTCTACGGTAATTGGACCGAGAAAAGGATGTAGGGGGACTACAAGGGGATTAATAAATTCACCAAGTCGGATCGTCATGCCATGCCAATGTCGGAGGAGAACTTTGAGGCCATTGGTCACGCCAAAGTGTTTAGAACGTTGGACTTGCGCTCTGGATACTACCTGATTGGACTGAGAGAGGAAGAAAAGGAGAAGACCGCGTACTGGAGCATTGACAAAGATGGGAAGGACCAGTTGTTTCAATGGAAGCTTTTACCATTTTGATTGAAAAATGCGTCTGCCAAATTTCAGAGGGTTACAGACCAAATATTCTCGGGCTTGGACTTCATGGGATACTACATTGGCAACATCGTTGTCTTTGCAAGAATAGAAGGCATCATATGATACACTTAATGAAAGTGTTTGCTTAATTAAGTCTCGACAATTTGAAGTTGGACCCTGGCAAGTGCAAATTCTACTTTGACGACATCTAGTTCTTAGGCTACATGATATATCCAAGTGGATTGAATGTGGTAGCTAGCAAAATTGAAGAAGTAATGTATATTCCTAGACCAAGACATGTTAGTAGGCTATGTGCATTCTTGGGATTGTGTAACTACCGTAGAAAGATTGTGAAGACTTTCAGTGCTATTGCCAAGCCATTGACCATGTTGACAAGGAATGATCAACCTTAGATATGGAGACATGAGAAGGAGATTACATTTTAAGAGTTGAAGGACCTCTTGGCTTATGCACGAATAGAAGGTTTTTTGTGTTGTCTGTATGAAATTACTAAATAATCGTAGTGAAAACTCGGTCGTAGGTATAGACCACTAGCATGCAAGGCATAAGAAATCAGTTACCATCAACTTTGACAATTAAGTGTAGACCAAGGAGAAGAGCAACCGTCTCTGAAAGCAAGGAGCCATGGGAAGATAAAAGCAGAGACGACCATGTAACTCTTGGATTTTCATGATTAATATACGTGTATTCGAGTAACAGTTAAGAGCAATTGGTTTTGTCCCGTTTCAGCACCAATACATAGGAGGCCGATAGCAAGATGGACATACGAGCTACATACGGACTGGAGCGCTTTAGAAATTGGCGCGGTGTTGACGCAGATGAATGACGACGGGAAGGAGTTTGTGATTACATACGCTAGTCGGTCCAATAACAACGTAGAGACTAAGTATATCTCATATGAAGGGGAATGCTTGGCCGCGATAAGGACAATTGTTCATTTTTGGTGTTACCTGATGGTAACAAGTTTCTGTTGGTTACAAATCATCAACCTTTAAAGTGATTGATGGAGTTTGACAAACTAACAGGGGAACTACCGCAGTGGGCATTGATGTTGATGGGGTACAACTTCAAGGTGGTGCATTGAGCGGGATTGGTGAACATGGATGCCGACGGCTTTAACCGCAATCCAATTCCAAATCAAACGGATGCTACAGATGCTAGGTGGCACAGTGAAGATGAGGCCGAATCGTTGCGAGGTTGGCATTGTTTGGCTTTTCTAAGTGTGTTGGCGATGCGTGGAGATGACACCGGAGAAGCTACTGTGGCCACAATATATGAAGATGGCGGTAAAGAATTTGGGGGGGCCAAAGACATTTGTGAAGACTTGAACGTGATGCACTTTCTGAAGAATGGAGATGTGGTGTCTACGTGGTCCACTAAGGAGAGTGATCGGGTCTCACAACGAACAAAAACAGTTCGTGTAGGGGAGGACTCACCTTTTGAGAGTGTGGCCCGATGGTACCCGGATGGTTGTAACGTCTCCATTAGAGAGAGTGAAGCTTATCAAGGACACGCATGAAGACCTTAGGCACTATGAGGTGCGGAGGACTTACAACTTGCTTCAGCTTCACTATTGATGGTGGAGAATGCAGTCACAAGTTCAAGCTTTAGTACCCCGATGCATGGCGCGTGATCGTGTGCGAGCGTCTTTTGACGCTCCGATGCCACAATTGCAACCATTACCAATTATGGGCTTAAGATACAAGCGGAGCTTGGACTTTGAAAGTCCACTGCCAATGATACCTCAACACAACAAGTATGTGTTAGTGATGATTGAACATTTTTCGAAGTGGATCGAGCTAGTAGCCTTGCCTGACAAGTTGAGTGGTGGTGTCGTTTTTTCTTTCCTTGATTGTATTCTAAGTCGCTTTGGAGCTCCAACGGAAGTTCTCACAGTCCAAGGACGTGAATTATTGAGTGAATTTCAAACGTTGTGTGAGCAAGCAATGATAGATCATTATACTACTTCTAGGGATCACCCCGAAGCAGATGGATTGGCAAGCGCATGGTGCAAACCGTCAAGAGAGGGCTTCGAAAGTATAGTTTGAAGAAGGGACATTGCCAAGATTGGGACTGCAACTATCATCGATAGCCATGGGCTATCGGTTTAGTAAGCAAGCATCATTGGCATCTCTGTCTCCTTACTTCTTGTTGTTTGGAAGTCATTCGGTGTTACTGAAGGCTATTCAAACAGATGTTGTCACCGTGTTGGCTAACATGGACAATCCAGATATGTGGGCTCAAGTGTTTGAGCAGATTTATTCAAGCGGGTGATGCCTATGACATTGGAAAATCTTTCTATTGCTCAACATCGGGATAAATTGCACAATGCTACCGTACGGGGAGGAGACTACCGAGCGCAAGTGCGGCGTTTTTTTCCTTGAGACTATATATGTTTAGAGCAAGCAACGTCCACCACCTTCGATGTGACGGTGGGACGGGTGCTCTTGCAAGTTCGTGAGGTGAAGAACTCAGAAGTGTTACTGTTGGAAGGTCGTGATGGTAAGGTATGGAAGGATTGCATGCGTAATTGCGCGCCTTATCATTTGCCACACATTGATGGCATGGTACATCCTTGTCGTTCTCACATCTGTGCCGGATTACAATGTCGCTTACGTAGTAGTGCCAAATGGGCAATCACAATGGTCATTTGTGAATTGTGTTCTATAGGGTGGCATCTAGAATGTCTGACCCCACCCCTTGTAGAGGTACTAGTGGGTTGATGGTCGTGTCCACATTGTTAAGCACATTGAGAGTCTACGTAGATAAGGTCTAGCGATTAAAAGTGTTGGAGGCGACTAACGATGGGGCTCTCATTGCACCCGACCTATCCTTTGTCTATACGATATGTTAGTGTCTTTTGGGTAGGTCGACTTGATTTCTCAGGACTTGAGAGGTCGTCATGATCGGTCGTTCCTTCAGTTTACGTTAACTGTGTGGTTCTCAGTGTGAAAGGGGCTTTAGCACAGGCAAAGGGGGCAAGTAAAAGGGTCCTTGTAGACCAATTACTAAATGTTGTGGTCTGGGTATTTATTTCTTTTTCCCTAGACAAGGTTGTTGAATAGTTGATAGTTTCTAACGTAATCTATTGTTTTCATTGTTTACGGAGGCAATAGTGATAGTTTAATCACCGCTACTCCAAGTTTTTTGCTAATTGTATGCTCTCACTTATTGGCACAATGTTATCTTTGCACGATGTGTTTGTGCACGACAGAGATTATTGGGTTGTCTATTCGTTTTGAGTTGTTCTACCGTGCATACACTCTCTAAGATGTATCATGCAATCTTCTATTAGATTCTAAACTTAAGGGATATTTTTATTACCATGGAATTAATGTTGGATCATAGACATTTTGATTTCATTTTAAAATTGGTTCTTCATTTAAACTTCTCAGGGACGGTGACTATGTTTCACCAAAACCACCTCAGAACTAGCTCTTTCAAATGGATAATATTTCTACTATATTAAATCGTAGAATCTTGAATTAATTACTGTAACAAGAATACACTCAAGAAAATATGTAACCTTCAATCATGTGGATTGCAAGATACATTCATTTGAAGCGGGCAATATAGTTTTCTTGCCCTACACAGATAGGGTTGGCGTACTTTGACTCAAAACAATAGCGTATTTTTCCACTATATGTTGCATAAATTTCATAAGTCTTTATTCTATAGTATATTAGGTCAATGCATGCAAAAAAAACCACAAATAATGGAGGGATTGAGGGTAAGGAAGCAAGGTCTTGCAATGACTAGGGAAATAGAATGTGGCCAAATTTTCTCTAGCAAAATTATTTTAGCTGTTATTTAAATGAAGATTTTTTCTATCTAAAAGCCATATGGTAAATGATATTATCATGGCCTCTTTTGTAAGGGGCCAAATATAGTTGATAAAAATTATATTCTTGATTTCTATAAATATTGCCATGAATTCTTTTGTTGCTATCCGCCTTAAGAAATTGTACTATTTAGCTCTATAAATACATTTCCCAGATGCTTCAATTTTGAACTTTTGATGTTTGAAGCACTATAATCCTTTATCCTGTAAGTCCTAAAAACAAAACAAAAAATCCCTGCAAAGATAACTCACATTCCTATTCTCACTAAAATCCTCAAAAACTAATCTAAAGAATTAGAGTTTAAGGAACTTGCCTAAACTCAGTATGTACCCTACAAGTATAAATTGTCCTTTGGTCTTGAACCAATGATGATAAAGGGCTTTTAATGGCAATAGAAGATTGTTGTTCTATGTTGCTAACATTTGTCTTGTAGACATTTATTAAGATGTTTCTAATGATGTACTTTTAGTATTTATTTGGGTTGCAAAAAATCCATTGGAACATTTTGAAGACAGGATAAAATATTACTTTAGTATGGCAATTTTTACAATGCATGAATTTGTCATGACTATGAGAAGATAGACATAATGACCATGGAAAAAGATAATACTAATGGTTGTTATCACCAAAGCATGCATGGTTACTTAGTGTTCAAAGGAGTGATATCTTCATAAACTTGACATACATGCATAAATTACTAATATATGTTCATCAATTATGTCAGCTTTACGTTCCAAATCACCATATTATCGCTAATCATGATTAGATATGTAGGAAGTACTTGATACAACTACATTATCTGTCCAATTAAGGTAAACCTCCCTATAACCAACAAAAACCCATAGCCAATGCCTATAAAATTAGGATATATCCAACCCTCATCCATCCCATTACCACCAACTGAGCTTCAAATGGAGGTTTTCTATTAATCAAGACCCTTACTTTTGGTCGTTGGTTATGGGGGTACCAACTGCTGGCCACCTACTAAACATGGCTCCACAGTTTAAAAATTCATAACTAATTGAGTTTTCATCAAAAAAATATGAAACTACTGAGGTTAGAATTGTAATTCTATTTGCTATCACTGAAAAATAAAAGTATAATTATCTCTTCTCTCCATATACCGTACTTTAGGGGCAGCTTCGGCAAAAAATAATTCCAAATAATAATGTCGGATATAAAAAAAAATTACGCTATCAATTTGCCGGAAAACCATGAAATAATTTTAGATGAATGACGAAATATCTTGAAATCCAACGCATGAACCGAAAATCAAATATATTAAAAATGTTCAGAGTGATCTCATGAAGTCCACTAGTTTCTCACGAGCCCCTTGCATACTAAATAATAGGCATCCATCATGGAGCACAAGGCTGGCAGTGACCAGATTAATCCCTCACGAGCCCCTTGCATGCACAAGTCAAACCCATTGTTAGCACGAGGCAAGCGTGGCACTGACCACATAAAGCTGACCGGCCATTGTGGTTCCCAGGTGCCAAGCTGCGGAGTGGCTGGACGGGTCGCTCGTCCTCTGTCGCTGGGGAAGAGCCCCGAGTACTTGCAGATTGAGTTGGACCAGAATTTGGCGAAAAACGGCGCCCCTGTGCAACACCACCAACACTGGATCGCAGCAACGGCGCCCCCATCAACGACTCAGACCCAAACCCAGAAACTCGCAACTGCGGCTCAAGCTTCTGCAAGTTGCCTTTGTTTCCTTTTCCTGCTGACTTCTCCACGTACCCTAGCCGCAACCAGTTCGTGAAGTACCTGTAGGCTCCTCCTTAACGGTTGTTCTCCATTCCTCCAGCATTCATTCTTTGATTTTCTGCTCTTGGTCTCTTTTCTTGCACACTTTGCTGAGTGTTTTGTTTGTCGTTTGCCTGTAGGGTTCTGGTTGAAAAGGACTAGGATATTAGTGTTGGTAAGAACTACAAATATAACATTCTTCATATTGATTAGAACATTTTGCATTTCAACATTTGAGATCTAAAATCAATCTTTTTTCCTAGGTATTTGTAGGAAGGAACTTACCTTTTTCTGACGTGATTTTTGATGGTTGAAATAGTAGATCTTTTGTTTTCTGTTGTGACATTTGCAACAAGAGTCAAGTTTTTCTCCATTATAGCTTGAACACTCTCGTCTGGATCTATTTCATCCTCTTTTTCCTTGGATTCCTGTTCTATATCCAGCACTTCTTTGAACAAAGAGTTCTTCATATGCTCCTCCATTGCTGATGTCTGAAATGTTTTTTGGAATGCTTGATCTAAGCCACACATGGACCACCCTTTCTTTATCATGGTTGGTTTGTTGATGTGTTGCCATGCATGATATAACCAGCTGCAGATCAAAGGCTTCAGCACCAACATCTTTGTATCCAACTTCACATCATGTAGTTCCTTCTCATCGATCTGCTTGCCAATGTTCTCGCTTGTATATTGGTCAAATTGTTGTCTGAAACCATGCTTGAATGGACGCTGTAAGATGACATCTGTAGGTTGTAAAACGCTTGTACAATTTGCGGGAACAAAGATGAGTAGGATCTCTCAATGTGTCTCCTTCAACCAAGAGATAAATTCCTTCGAGATATGGACACTCCAACAGTCTAAAATCCAAATCAACTTTGATTTTGCATCTAACCCCATCTCTTGCACTTGTTTTCTTCTGTAGGGCTGTAGAATTTCTTCAACAAATTGTTTGCAAGTTGTTAAGTTGCTCCAATGATTGCTAGAGAATGTCAAGTTCCAACCAGCTTCTTCACACACTTGGCGACCAGCATTTTAAGGAGGAAGACATCTCTCTATAGATCCTGTAAATACGATTTGAAGAGGTAACAAGTCTCCTGCAGCTGAAGAGGATAATGAAGCAGTGATCTGCCTTTTGTCCTCCATACCAAAGACTTGAACATGTTTAGAACCTTTTTTTGCCCAAATGCGAGCGCCTCCTGTTGGTACTAGATGTATCCCCGTTTGATCTGTATTGATGACCAACTGAGGTGGGATTGAATGAGCTTTGACAAGGTAGGCCATTCGTTGTGCCATTTGTAGACCTCGTTGCTCCATACAAAAATTGTTGCTCCATACAAAAATTTGAAATTAATTAATTATTCGACGGAGGGGTGACTAAGCTAGGGGACCATACAAAAATTGGTTTGTACCATCTCTCTAAGATCCTATTTACGCAGCTGTAACACATCATAGGAGTCTTGGTCCTGCTTTAAGATATTCGCAAGTGAAATACAAGTTACCCGGACAAAACAAGAGTATTTATGATGATTTGACTAGAGGTTCTTTAGGAGAGTGGTTCACTAAGTCAGGGGAACTAAAAGATGGCACAAAACAAGCAATCTTCAAGGAAACAACAACTTATACTGGTGGAGCTCAACATGCATATGTTTTATCTAAACATCATGAATTAGAGGAGGAGATTATCACTTTGTTGAAGGCACATCGTGAGGCAGGTCAACCTCTCTTTGCATCTTCTGTAAGGAACTTAATTCGAACCCTGATTCAGAAGAGAGAGCCTAGCCTCCTAAATTTCGAAAGTCAAAGTGGATTTAGGGTTTCTTTAGAATGGACACGAGA